>PVHP010036250.1:0-18010 GCA_004024765.1 Zapus hudsonius | reverse complement strand
AGGGAAGGGAAAGGGAGGAGGGAAGGGGAGTGGGAAGGGAAAGGGGAGGGAGAAGAGGAAGAGGAAAAAAAGGAGGAGGAATGAAGAGGAAGGGAGGAGAGGAAAGAAGGGAGGCATTACAGGACTTTTTGCCTCTGCAGACAAACTCCAGACATATGCACCACTTTGCACATCTGGCTTTATAGAAAGTCAAACCCATCAGGCTTTGCAAGCAAGCGCCTTAAACACTGAGACAGTTCTCCAGCCCACTTTTAAGTTTTTGACTTAAAATGGATTATATTGTAGTTAATTATAGGAACCTCCAATCGTTTATTATGGCTCTCCACTTATAAGCCAAATTAGAGCCATGGAGCTGCTATTTAAAATTAAGGCAAAACAAAAGTTTAACCTTTAAAAGAATTTGATGTAATATATTCACTCTTATTTTTTTCAACTTTTTTTTCTTTATTGTCTATAATGAGTTACATTGTTTAGTGGGCCAACAATGCGTTGTTATCCCCAATTCCCCGTTGCCCCCCTTCCCCATCCCCAGTCAGCTGGATATCTTCCTCTGTGGGCCCTCTGTATCAGTCTTTGTGGTAGGGGACCATGGATAGCCCAGTCTTCAGCCGGGTTCTCATGACCCAAGTGTGTTGTTACTGAGGGTTGCCAAGTCTCTGATATTCTCCCCCACCATGGCTCTCACAATCTTTCAGCCCCCTCTTCCGCTCAGTTCCCTGAGTCGTGGTGGGTGAGTATTAAGGCTGCTTTAATGATGTGAGCTTAGGGGTTTTTGTGTCAAGAATCGTGGGTTTCTATCTCACTGGCTTATCCTGTGTTGATTAAATGGTTATGACTGTGGGTCCCTTGTTCATCCAATAATTCTCTGCAGGGTTCCATATGATCCTCAATCATATGACTGTGGTGGCTCATCTCTTGCCAGGATCTCAGCTTTCTGCCTGCAGTCCGTTGGTAGGGTTATATGGGCCACAGCTCCCTCCCTGTATCCTGAAAAATACAAAAAAATCTCCATCGGTGAATGAGATCAGTATCAGTTAACAAATATACAACAATCTGGATTACCTAGCTTCTATTTTTAAAAGCCTCCCTGGCAGTCACTCGCATAGTGCATCTTTTCTTGGGAGCCCAAGAGTATGGGATCCGGTGCATATCACCCTGAATCCCCAGTTCCAATCAAGGGTTCCCCCTCACTGAGTGGAATATTTGGCCAAATTTAATAGCTGTTGATTGTCTCCCCCAGGCCCAGGCTCCTCCATTGCACAAGTGCTCCTTTCTTGGTTTGGTTTTCTCTCCCAGTAGGAGGTGTGGTCAGCCTACTCATGGCCACAGACTGTGTTTCATGCCAGTGCTCTGTTTACTAGAGCTGTTGTTGTTCAGCTTCCCCTGGCAGCTTGTATAGTGTCTTCCAGCACTGCACTAACTGCCATCTGGGGCTGGTTACCATTCCAGACTTTGAAGAGTCTCTCGATGCTGAATGATGGTATTCTGTGGTTTCTTCAGCAACAGGGTTTTGCCTCAGGCCTGGGGAGGGTGTTCAAGAGCCTTGACAGAATTGTCTTTTTTTTTTTTTGTAACCCCATGGGTCACTTTGGTCAACAGCTCAGTGAGGGAAGGAATCAGTGGCCTGGACCTGGGGCTGTCAGACTGCTCAATTGTTCACAGACTTATTCACTTTTAAAGTGCATCTTCAAGAGTGTGATTATTTGCAGTTGTACAGCCTGAGAATGCATGGGAGACTTTCTATTGGATTAAAACAGGAATAACAAAGCTTCGTTTTTGTCTATCCAAGCTGCTCTTTCCTGGCTGGGCTCTGGGCTCTCAAAGCTCCACCTGTGTCTCTACCCCAAGACAGGCCTGTCAGGATTCCTATAAAGCCTTTTCTACCATCTGACCTTGAGGCAGAATCACACCTAAAATGGATTGAAGATTCCATGGCTAGACCCCCTTCCCCCAGCTTGGCTGGAGTTTCTTCCTGAGTACCAAGAGAGTTTAGGATGGAATTCTGAGCCTGCTGTCCTCTCCAGGTGGGGAGCAAGGGAGGGCACATCTTTAAAAGGAAACAGATCATCTCAGCTTTTATTAATAACCAGGCAGACAGCAAAAGCCCTCTGTTGTCTGTCTGCAGTACCTAAATGCCTCAGAGCCACAGAGTCCTTGTCTCAAAAAGTTAATGAAGTTTAAAAGGACATCAGCTGAGGTGACCCCAGCCTGGGAAACCAGGCGTTTGGGGGGCGGAGGGTTGAGCAAAACCTCCAGGACTCCTTGAAAGCAAAACGGAGGGCATCAAACACAATGGAATAGAATAAGCCAGCTTCAAGAGGACCAAAGGGAAGAGCCCAGGAAAGAGGAACTGGGGGTTAAGAGCCAATGGCAGGAGCAGCTGGTTGGTGGAAAGAGGTGGAGGAAGCAGCAGTGGGCATTAGCCAGGGCCAGCCACTTCCCCGCAGAGGGAGCTAGGTGCCACTTCTTCCCGCGAGTCCTTCAGCACTCCAAGGGATGGACCTGTGCATCCCAAGTAGAGGCCGGGCTGGGTGGGCCACGCCTCGCTGGTCCCCTCACGCACAGCTCTCCAGATTGCCAGGCCACCGCTTGGCCGACAGGCCTTCCACGACTTCTGCTCTCTCTGAAAGTCTCCGGGGTTCTCATGGGTGTTCCTAGGCTCTCCCCATTCCCCGCACGTTAGCCAGGGAAATCTCTCCTTGCCCAGAAAAGCCTGGGCGAGTGCCTGCCGGCATTCTGAGCCAAGCGCCTCCTGGGGACACTCGCCGGTGGCCCTTCGGCCGGCGTGGGTCACTTCTGTGTCCCGCAGTCCCCGCCCCTCGCCACCCGCCGGGGAGTGGCGTCAGCACGCCCGTGGGGCTCTGGGTTTAAATGCCCACTAGGGGAGCCCGGCGCTGTGTCCGGCCCGCAGGAACCGCCAGGAGGAGGCCCGGTCGAGCCGGCGGAACCCGGAGCCCAGCGCGGCCCGCGCCCCTCGCCAGCGCGCCACGGGGAGCTCGGGCCCCGCGTCCACGCAGCATCCTCGAGCTCCGCCGAGCCCGAGTGGATGAAAAGCCACCTACCTCCCTTGGCGGCGGGGAGCCATGAGCTGTCTGGATGTGATGTACCAGGTCTATAGTCCCCCGCAGTCTTATTTCGCAGCCGCCTACACTCCCTACCACCAGGTGAGGTTTCTCTGGGTAGGAAAGGACCGCGGGGCGGGGCGGGACGAGACCTGAAGGGACCGGGCGGGACCGGACGGGACGGGACGGGACGGGCGGGTGAGCAAGTGCTCGGGGACGCACCGCGCCGCCTTCGGGAGGGTCATTCTTTTCGATGCCCCCTTGGCTGCCCGGGCAAGGCGGCTAAGCCAAGCATGCGAGCACCCGGGCCCAGGCTGGAGATTTTCTAATAATCTGGAACGAGAGCAGACAACTCCAGGCAAAACTTACACAGGGAAAAACAAAACAAAACAAACAAAAACAAAGCAAGCAAAAACACAAACTTTGGTCCTAGAATATCAACACAACGAACAGCAAAAGTCCATCCCGATCTTTCTGTCAGAGATGGAAGAGCCTGCGCCTCCGCATCCTTGCAAGTTTATCTTGGGAATCATTTCTCCCATTTCAGTTCGCTGGAGTTCTGGCCAATTAGCTCCACAACCAGAATTCGTTATAAGCAGCACCACTGCTCCAAGGACATTGGTTTTATAATTTATTTTTTGTTTTGCAAATTTTTGAGGGCGTATTATTAGGGTGAAATTGGCCCCTCCTAAGTAGCTTCGCCTTTCTTGGGGTCCAGGAGTTGAATCCTAGAGCCCAAACACACTTTTTAAACCACTTAACCCGAATCATGCAAACTCTGTAAGTTTCCTTTCATTCTGGAAATTTCTCTTTTTCTTGGACTGTGTCTAGCCCAGCTGTTTTTCCATCCATGTCCCAAGCGGAGATGGCAGAATCACAGGGCAGTATTTTAGAGAAAGAACAAAAACACATACCTGGGGCGGGAGGGAAAGTGAGAACCTGTACTCCTTGTTGAGGAAAATGGAGCCACATCTTATGTTTGAGTCCATACTTTCACGCATTTTGTTTGTAAATCCGGACTCTATATTGGGCAAAATCTTGGTGAATTAATGATGGAATGGGTAGCTTTTGCTTGGAGTTTTCTTGTCCCTCCCTCCTCTCATTTAAACTTTCTGACCTGAAAGTCATAGTCTCTATGTTAGTTTTAGGAATCCCCAAGGATTCTAGTTGTAAACCAGGTGCGAATGTGGTGATATTCCTAAATAACTGGAACCCTAGGGCCTCAGATTTTGAAATCAGAAGTTAATATCCAGGATGGGACTATCTGTTGCAAGGATGAGTGGCAGGTCAGTTTTCCATTTGGTCCTTTCTCTCCCTAAGATCTCTCTTCATTTTTTATGGCTCAGGCCCTCCCTGTAAAGCCATCTATCTATGTCTGCAGACTGCATTCAGTCTGTTTCTAAGCAAATGTTCTCAGCAGCTGTACTTGACTTTAAATTGCCACAGTCTGGCAGAATGGTTTGCTTAACATCACAACCAGGAGGAGCTCAGTCTTCTCCCTCATGCTCCCTTTAAAACAAGGGTGTAAATTCTGGTAGTTTTCAGGCCTTTTTCCCTACTTCAAAGACTTTTTTAAAAACTGACAGTCTAGGGATCACACCTGTAGCGCCAGAATGTGGGAGGCTGAAGCAGGAGGATCAGAGGATCGGGAATTCAAGGCCAGCCTCAGCTACATATTGAGTTTGAGATCATTCTAGGCTACACAGAAAAGACACAGATTGTTAAATGGAGTTTTTTTGTGGACAACCAAAAAATTCAACTTGTATTTACCAAAATGATCCGTGTAACTGTTTATAATATTATCCTATATTTTACCCCAGTTGGTTTTAAGTGGACCTCTCTTGCTTCCTGTGTGTGTGATTTTTTTCTTTATATTTTTATTCGTGCGAGTGGATTCCGTTTTTCTTTGTATTTCATCATATGGATGTGTAATCTTGCACCTTGTGCTTCTTCTCTGAATTCTCCCACCCAGAATAGTCACTAATTGGACATGGACCCTCTTTATCCTTGGAGTCTGATTTTTAAAATACATTGGCCCTGAGCCCAGCTCTGAGGTCAAACTCAGTTTACACCCTAGCATTTTGAGTGTTTTCTGGGTTTCAGACCCCAATGTTTCAGGAAAGATCTGCGTGCAGCCCAGCAGTAACTCTAGGGAAACAGATATACATACCAACGAAAGCAATCTTCCTCTGTGTAGTGGTGCAGGCTGAGAGGCCAGTTGTGATACCCTACTGCTGGTTTTTGGAGGAGGGTACAAAGCTTAAAGATGTCAGTTTTCCCGAGGATATCTTAGGGATTGACATGAGCTTGCTCAGTATGAGCCCAAATTGGTCATCTCTTTTCAAACTAACATTATTGCTCTTTTTCTCTCTTTGAGCAGAAACTAGCATATTACTCCAAAATGCAGGAAGCACCTGAGTGCAGAGCCAGCCCAGGCAGCAGCGGAAGCAGCAGCTCCTCGTTTTCCAGCCTAACCCCAGCCAGTATAAAAGAGGAGGCAGGCAGCCCAGAGAAAGAGCGCCCACCAGAGGCTGAGTACATCAGCTCCCGCTGTGTCCTCTTCACCTATTTCCAGGGGGACATTAGCTCCGTGGTGGATGAACATTTCAGTAGGGCCTTGAGCCAGCCAAGCAGCTATTCCCCCAGCTGTACCAGCAGCAAAGCACAAAGGAGCTCTGGGCCATGGAGAGGTGAGCATGGAACCCTACTGGAAAGGGCGGACAGGAGGGTTCTCTGGGTATGGGTCCCCCCCCTACAGGGTTCCAAAGATGTGCAGCTGAAAACTATTTAGATCAGAGGAGGGGAGAAGAGCGTTTGAGGAGGATAAGAACAATGAAGGGAAATCCATGGATATAAGATCTCTCCTTAAAAATACGAAGGAAACCAATGGCCTGGTACAAATACACTGGCTTGGAATTGGAAGGCCTGGATTTGCGTGTTGGCTTCATGACTCCTAGCAGTATGACCCTTGCTATGTACTCAACCTTTTGGAGGACATTATTTATTGGTCTTTAAAATTAGAATAACACTTGCTCTCCTATCTATCCCCAGAGAAGTCCATAAGAGTCAAACATCAATATGTATGTAAATGTACTGTGGAAGTGGGAGGTTTCCCCATACCTTCCCAAACCCAGGGGTGCAGAAACTTCACCAACTTCTAAGAAGGAGCTTTACCAATTTCTGAGAATTGCTGAGAAAACCCTCCTAAAACTATCAGTTGCCTTTTGTCAAGTTTCAAATACTTGGGAAATCTTAAGGCAGACAGAAAGTGTTTTTCCAATATGAGCAAGTAAAGTGGCAACGAAACAAAATATCTTTAATGGCCTTCACAAAACTCATCTTGTCTTTATTTTTTATATTCCCTGCAGAAATTCTCCCACTATTCTGTAATCTCAACTTCCCTTGATCACTAATAACACAAAGGCTGGGAAACCATTTAGTAAGTTTGCTCAGGAAGCTTTTTTTTTTTTGACGTCTGCTAAGCTGAGAAGTGATGATTAGGTTATTAAAAAAGAAAACATGTTTGTCGTGTGTTGGGGGGAGATGGCAACCCTTAGCGCCCCTCTCTGTACTTCTTAAGAGAATCTGCCAGTAGGCACAAGCCCTTAGATCCCTTAGAGAGGCTCTGAAGACATGCATTTCAAATACAGAACCTTCTTGTTTTCCAATTGTCTAAATACATTTCAGCAGGAAGATTGTTCACCACTTTAAGTGTATTTCCAAGTCATTTTCAATTCTCTCTTATGTGATGCATATGTGTTCCTCAGAAGTGTGCCACAAAGGATCCTGAACTAAATATCTTTCCGTGCCATCTAAAAGCAACACAATTGATTGAAATGCCCGTCTCATGAATATTTATGCACACTAGGTGATTAACAGTGATACTGTTAATAATCATTTTTATTTCTAACGTCCTCACTTTGTTAATTAAAACTGACAAATAACACAGCTGCTCTTTCAGTGTGTCTAGTTTACTCTCTTTTCATAAGCTGTCAGGGAAAATATTTGAAAAAAAAAGATTCTAGAAACAAAACATAGCAGCAAGACTTCGAAATATATCAGAGAGGAGGTGCGCATTTTTCTGGAGCAAGGAAAGCTGAAAGGAGAGGTGGAGGTAGTGAGACTAGGAGGCGGAGGTGGAGGGGAGGGGGTCTTCAGCTTGAAGAGAAGCTGCCTGTGGGCGGGGAAAGGTCAAGTCTGTCCCAAGGATGCTGCAATCCAGAATCTGCGCCATTCTTTGCGCCTTGTAACTTGGGCCAGAGGAGAGGACTGCTCCATTTCCCCTCTCCTCCACTACCAGGATTTCTGCACGAAATGACCCAAGTACAAACTGGATAAATTAGAACCGGCGACCACCCGCAGCAGCAGCCCCCTTAGAAAGGCGCCGGCTGTGGGGTCCGCGACCTCCCAGACTTCCCAGCCCCGGGGTGCGGGCGGGAGTCAGCTCCCAGGGCTAGGCGGTGGGGTCCGGGCGGCTAGGCTTGGGAAGTAACCCACGCCTCTCCACTTTCCTCTCTTGCCTCCCGACCTGCGGCAGATGGCTCCTTCCCGATGAGCCAGCGCAGCTTCCCCGCCTCCTTCTGGAACAGTGTGTACCCGGCGCCGGTGCCCGCGCCGCTGGGCAGCCCTCTAGCCAGCGCGCACTCGGAGCTGTCCTTCGCCGCCGACCCCTACTCGCCGGCCGCGCTGCACGGCCACCTGCACCAGGGCACGGCCGACGCCTGGCACCCGCCCCATGGGCACCCGCATCCCTACGCGCTGGGCGGCACCCTCGGAGCCCAGGCCGCCGCCGCCTACCCGCGGCCCGCCGCGGTGCACGAGGTCTACGCCCCGCACTTCGACCCGCGCTACGGGCCGCTGCTCATGCCCGCTGCCTCGGCGCGCCCCGCCCGCCTCGCCCCCGCCGCGGCCCCCGCGCCCAGTACCCCGACCTGCGAGCTCTCCAAGGGTGAGCCGGCCAACGCAGCCTGGGCCACGCCTGGAGCACCCTTCGTGAGCCCGGCGGGGGAAATGGCTCAGGGCATGGGCCTCAGCGTGGACTCAGGTAAGCGGAAGAGGGAGTGTGGTCTCCCTGCACCCCCTCAGGCACTGTTCCCAACCCTAGGCTGAACCTTAGACCCCCTTGGTTTCACTGGGAGACCCCAGGACACTGTGGCCCAAAGAGACTGCATGCCATCATTGTGTTTCAGCGGATAGATGAATCTGAGCCATGGACACATGTGGTCAGGATTAGAAAGAAGGCCCCTTGCCCTCAGCCAGTCTGGTGGATGTTAGAAAACTATATGTATATAATTCAGTGGGAAGACTGGCCTTGCTTGGTTCAAAATTGTAGCCACCAACCACTTCTAAATACTGGGCCTTTGTTCTGTGGCTAGGACGAATTAAATTGTGCTGTCAGGGCACTGGGTTTCCAAAACTGTGCAAAATAAAATGTGAACTTCACCTCCTTGATATTTTATACTGATTCTGCATGCTCCAATATGTCCAGCAGATGCTTTCCGACTACATTGGGCTAAATAAAATGTTATTAAAATTCTGAATTGTTTTCTTTTTACTGTACATCAATTCTGTACTGCCAGGGACCATTTCTATAGTTTTTCAGAGTTATGTCTACGAGGCCCATATCTTCCTTTACTTTATTTAGCATTGAAATAGTGTGCCTGCTTATAGTGTAATTTAAAATCCTCTATGGCTTCCCTGGTTTTGTCACCCAGACAGTTATGTGACACATATCATCTTAATTGCCAAATTAAATAGGTCTCTTACAAATGTAGACTTAATAAAGGCTGGTTTCCATTATACTACTAATCTGACCCTGAGCGCATAGTTGAATTTAAAAGGTACATTCAGATAACGTTTGAAAGGATTGGAGCTTTGGCTTTCTTTTCTTTGTGTTTTTAGGGAAAAATGAAAAATATGTAATGTAATGAGTGCAGTTCAGTTATTGCCTAGTAGTTTGCTAGTTTGCCCTTCCTTTGTGTGAAGGTTTGATTTTTCCATTTGCTTTGCTTTGACTTTCAATCACCACTCACAGGATGCCCTTTGGATGATGTCTGACTTTCACAATAAAATGGTAGTTTGTCTTTCTTTTTCTTTAAATATCTTGTGCCTTCCCTTCCCACTCCATTTGTTCTCTTCTCTCTCTCTCCTTTCTCTGTTTTCTCTCTCTCTTTCTCTCACTCTCTCTCTCTCATCTCTTTCTTTGTCTCTCATCTTCTCTCTATTTTCAGGTTTACAGCCTCGGGACAAAAGCAAGGATCTGTACTGGTTTTAGACAGCCACCTTCTTCCCTGTAGGTCTCTGCATAGTGCCATTGGTGACACCAGAGCTGACTGGAGTGGGTTTGTAACTGCTTCTGATCTTGGTTTGCAGCTCATCAATACTCCCTCTGTGGTGTGTCCCTTCTGAGTTGATCTACTGAACCAGGGTTTCCCCTCCCTTTTCCTTCTGACAAGCAGTGGAGGCTCAGCATCTGTGCCTCTCACTTCATGGATGAGGACATGGGAAGACAGAGACTTCAAAACCAAAAACTGTTTTAATAGAAATGGTATATCAGATTAATCCCTTCTGCCAAAAGAGTAGACCCACAGACTCTGAATTATGTTTAATGATTTCTGGCCAAATCTCTGGAAATATCGATTTGGTGAGATTGCTTAGTCTGGGTGATACAGTATCACAACCTTTCTTGGAACAGGGGAAAGAAAAAGAGACCTTTTGGTGTGAATTTTTTATGCTGATATGAATCATTTCAGTAGGTAGTGTGACCATGGCACTACTGATATCAGTATCCTCAGATTTAAACATGTATTTGTGTCTGTAACAAAGACTACGATGAATAAGTAAAAAGGAGCCAATTTCTTCTTCCTCCTGATCCAGCCTCCAGCTCCCTTCCAGCCATCTCCTCAACATAACACCCACTCCAGAGAGAAAGACACATGTTTTCCTTTGGACTGGGAACATGGAAGCCTCAGCCTGAATCCAAGTGGCAAGTGGCTGATCTGGAGCCAGCTGCCCAAGTTCTGTGCAGCTGTTGTAGGACAACTGTTTAAAACTCCAGAAATACATCCACCAAGGTGGCACTTCCCAGTGTCTGGCAGAACAATTACAATTGTGCTGGATATATTTTATGTATAAATATGTATATATCATCTTTTTTACATTTTACAATGAAAGAAGAAACCCTGCTCTACTTTCTCTACCACAAAACCTATTTCTGTGATTCAAAATGTAACAAGAGACCCAGATTGTCTCCATAAAGAGGAAATAGGAGTCACCATAGGAAAAGAAATGCCCATGGAGTCCACAGTACCTTCAATATTTTTTTCAGTCTGTGCAAATGTGATTGTTCACTTTTGTGTTGGGACAGAGGAAATAGTGTATGTGGGCAAAGGTGATGAGGAAGAAGAATGAGCATTAAAGATGTTTGTTTACTATGAATACACTGTGCTATTTCATAAAAGGAAAATAAATGTCTTAGTTTTTCTGTAATAGAATAAAAAATTCTAGTGGTATGATCTGATGTCAGAAATCTTGTAAGAAGCACACACACACACACACACACACACACACACAGCCCTATGTTGTTTTTCCTAAGTGTCTTCTGGGTTATGACATTTGTTAATTCCTTCCCATCTCACATCACCCAGGGATGAGAAGTCAGGTGTCACCCAGTTCTCCATGCCAAGAGCGTCTCTGTTAGCATTTAGGAAATTAGAAGCAGAGATGTTTCAGACTCTGTCTGTAGATCATCCATTTAGATACAGATTTGTAATTTTCCAGATGGGAATTAACTGTTATTCCTTCAATTCTAGACTCTTAAGACAATAAAGTCATTGATTAAAATGTTTTAAAATGTTGGTTATTTTATATTTTAATAAGTTAGGCTATAAAACCAAACACACACACACACACACACATAAGCGAAGAGAGAGGAGAGAAGATATTATTAAAATGATAGTTCCTTTTGTTGTTGATGATACCAACTTTGGGTGCTGTCATTAAAGTGCCCAACAGAAACAATTTGTATAATGCTCATATTGTCTCTGTGCATTGTTGAAGCATTAAAATTTGGCATAAATCTCGACTTCATTGTAATGTGAAAGCCAGATACCATGTATCGTGGATAATAGTCGAAAGCTGGAAACTTGTCCATTACTCAACGGTATTTTTGTGTTTTGGAAAACTTGAAGAAGATTTGATCATTATAAGCATATCATGGGTTTTCCTCAGATGGAATGTACTATGTAATTATGTAGCTATGAGAGCAAAATACCTAATGCTGGCTGTTTATCATTCACAAGGAACTGATGTGAAAGCTTTATGCAGAGTAGTTCAGTTAAGCCTCACAACATCCTTTATGGTATTTCTTACCATGATCTCTTCTCTATACAGAAACTGAGGCACACAGAGGAGAAATAATTTAATCATAAAGCTTCTAAGTGGCAGACCCAAGATTCAAGACCAGGAAGCCAAATATAGAAGTAAACGTCTATCGACTACAATAAAAGCTTATCTAACCTTTCTCAGTTGTTCAACTTTGAGCTTATTTTCTCTTCAATAGCAGGTAATGTAAAGGAAGAAAAAGCAGCAGAGAAGCAATGGCAGACACTGTTTAACTCACAGGAACCTGCGTCTCAAAGGAGCTGTTACTAGCACAGTCTAAACTCCTTCATCAAGTGACTCTACCTGTAAACCACCCAGGCAGTTGCAGGTTTCTCTTCTTCTCCAGGAGGGAATAACTGCTTCTCATATTAATTCATTTCAGTATCTAACAAGCTCACTGCTCTCAAGTTCTTCACACCCAGCCTAACCAATCATTGTAAGTGTCTGAGGTTTGGACATTTAAGCAATAACTAAAATTAACTCTGGACTTCTCTGTGGATTTTTTTAATCCATGTTCCACTGGCATGACCACTGGTATATAAAAGCTTAAATAGGTCCCAGAGAACTTTACAGAATCTTCCATTAAATATGCCACAGAAGAGGAAAATACAGCAGTCTGGCTTGGCATCTTCTCCCTGCATGGTCCACTGGAATAGGTTATTTACCTGTCATCCACCTGAGTTAGCACACATAAGAACTGTGCTATCAACCTACAGAGAACATTTCCCAGCCATAAGGTTCTGATTACTGAAACCTCTCTCCTAAACTACATCTGACCTGAATATCAGGTTGCTGGTGAGGAGACTCATTCACTGGAACTGGCCTTTGGGGCTATCTTGAACAGACTGTCCAGACTGCTGAGCCAGCCTAGGCTCCAAAAACCTGGCAGAGATGACACTTCCAGCACAGCATTTCATTCTGTTTTATACCTTCCCAATGTAGAAATGCAAGGTGGCCTAGAGCTATCATTTGGCTTTGTGTTATAAGAGTTGATAGCCCTAGTTGACAGGCTTTAAGTCCAGTAGGTTTTATTCCAAAATAAGAAACTTCATGCCTGCCTTGCTAATAGTAAAGAAGCCATGAAAACAGAACAAAATAAAAGTTCTAATAGTTGAAAAACAGACATTTGAGAAATGAAGGATGACAGAAGAAAAGACAAGCATGATGTTCCTATGTCTGTTACTTCTGGCTGAGGGTCTGAGGAAGATTAGATTCTCTTGCAGTCATACCCTTTGGCATGATGTCCAGGTCACCCACAACTTTCCCTCTATACTTGGCCTAAGCATAGGAAGAGGTGATGAAAAGGAAAGAGACAGACAGCTCTGCACCACTAAGTAATCCTCCTGCCCACTGCCCTCTGGCTGAGAACTCAAGTCACCCAGCATCTGGATGGAACTCTAACTGCTCTTTTCCTCTAGTTGAAAAGGAGCTGCCATCCATTTCATTGCCCCTTTGAAGTTCTATTTCAATGCATGGCAAAGTCTAACATGATTGATTCCAGGCCTAGCATGGAGGGCAGAGGTAGTGGGAACTGGGACTCAGACTTTCTGACTGGAAGCTGCTCTGGCCACTTCTTCTGGTAAGTACTGTATTTTCTGTGTTTTTTTTTTTTTTTTTTTTTTTTTTTTTTTTTTTTTTTTTTTTTTTTTGTTTGTGTGTGTGTGTGTGTGTGTGTGTGTGTGTGTGTGTGTGTGTGTCTGGGGAAGCAACCATGAATGTTGTTCTAACTTTAATTTCACTTAGATTTGGAATAGGGATTCTGTGAAGATAATCAGACATATTCTATCAGAGTAAATAAAGATGCTACTCATTTTTAATAACTTAGAGGATTAAAAAAGATGAAAAAACTGGCTTTCCATATCAACGTTGTTTCTATGGAATGCGTTTTAATGTAATCTATAGAGTGATGTTACTCACAGGTGGAAGAGTGGAATGATATTTGATAAACTTTAACAATAAACAAAACGGATAAACAAGATTGATTTATTCACAAATGATTGACATTTTGATTGTCAAAGATCTTTGCCTCATTTTTCCATCCTAGAATTTTAGAATTTGTTACAGATTCCTAAAATCTGTAGTAAAGCTGTGTCATTATTGTAGTTGCTATTGTATGTAACTGAAGTCAAGATACTTATGAAAGCAAAAAGGTTGCACAAACAAATTTATATTTTCTGAACATGAAATTTTATATTTCCTCATCACCTGTAAATGAGTATAAGTCTAGTAATATAAGATAAACCCAAAACAGGAGAAAAGGGAGGAGAGAGAAAAAGAGAGAGCGAAGGAGAGAGAGAGAAACCAGAGACAAGCCCTCAGACAGGCACAAGCACAAATGTTTATTCTCATTTGACAGACCAACTGAACCACTCTTTCCTTGTATTTCAGTCCAGGACTAGAGATCTAGATGGGGAGAAAGACACTGGATAGCTGCTGTTTCCAGGGTTAACGCACAATCTGAAAGCAGAAGCTAATAAATTACAGGGTGCTAATTGGAGCTGGAGTGAAGCTGTCATTTGTGTTACTCTCAACACAAAGAGACCCTCATAGCCTAAAAAGGCAAAGCAGCCTCTGAGAAGAGCTCACAGTTGCTTGTAGCCATGACATTCCAGTATTGCATCCAGGCACTGATAGCAGAGATAATTTTGTTAATCCAACTTTACTTTCTCATATGGATTTTTTTTAGGAGAAGAGTGAAATATTCAGAAACTAAACCATTAAAGAAATACATAGATTATATTTTCTATAATAATTATTACTTTAGCAAAACAAGTTACCTTCATTTGGAATTTTTCACTTAAAAAAATAAATGGGTACTGAGGAGATGGCTTAGCATTTAAAGGTGCTTGCTTGCAAACCCTGCCACCCTGGATGGGATTCCTTAGCATCCATGTAAAGCTCAGTGCACAAAGTGACCCCATGGACCTGGTTTTTGCTTGCAGCAAAAAAACACTCTAACGGACAAAAACACAGAAACACACCCCCACATGCTTGTGTGTGCATAAAAATAAATAAATATAAATAATCGCAAAAGAAAGAAAAACCTAATGTTCTTTACAAGAAGGTCATCTCTAACTCAGCTGTGAGCTTTTACAAAACTAACCTCTTCTATGATATCAAAATGTCATCTGTCTAGATAGAATTCAGTGATCTCCCTGGTCAGCAGTAGAGTGTTTCCATGCTTCCTGACCTGTTTTGTTCTCACCATTTCTTAGGAATCACTAGTTCTGCTTAAATACCAATATTTCAAAATTCCCTAAAAGTGTTTTGTTCAAACAATCCTCTTCTCAGATTATTTTAATTTCCTATAAAAATGCATCAATGTATAAATATACAATTAGCCTTACACAAAACTTTAGAAAACAAAACTAAAGAATTAATTTTTATTCCTGGTCAATAATCATAAAATTCTAATATTTTTATTTATATTTATGTTTTGAGTTCATACTTTACTCTCTGTATTTATGAATATGGAAATATTCCAACTATAATTTGAGAGATTCTTTAGAGTAATTAAAATAGTTTTTATTCAAGAGAGAAAAAATTCAAGGATCTTAAAATTTTAAACAAACACTTGGTAGAAATAAGAATTATAAATTGAAATTATAAATTGAAGTTATTAACAATAATGTAACAAACTCATTTCTTTTCATGCTAATGGTCAAACAGTAGCCTTATATTTTGGCAACTACATTAGCTGTCCTGTGCCAAAAAAAGGTATTATTGAGAATTAGGATGGAAAATAAAAATTTGTTATTGCTGTTTATTTTCATTAGGTATAATTCCATTTTTTCTTCTCTTTCTCAACACATAATCTACCCCAAAAATCAATTGAAAATTTTTTCTAGTATTATATGACTCCCCCCATTGTATGTGCTATTTTATGGAATTTATTTATTTTTATGGAAATTCTGACTAAAAATTACTGTCTTATTACTCTGACTTGTTTTGCAAAATGGTGAAATATTTTTACCTCAGGCAGTTTCTTTCTGATATTGACAGACTGGTTTGGTAAGAAACATAGAGAACAGAACTTATAATATCTGTTCTTCCATGTTCAAAGGCTTCTTTTAAAATCCCATTGTTGGGCTGGAGAGATGGCTCAGGGGTTAAGGCACTTGCCTCCAGTGCCTAAGGCCCCCAGTTCAATTCCCCAGGACCCACATAGGCCAGACCCACAGGGTGATGGCCCTGGTGCTCTCTCTATATCTCTGCTTGAAAATGAATAAATAAAATATTTTTTTAAATCCCATTGTTAGCAGTTTCCAATTCAGACTCATAAGGAGATAGCTCATGCATTGAGGAAGTTATTCAGATTCCTATGTGCCTCCTGGACCAAAACTACAGATAGACTACCAGCCCATATCAACCCAGAACTAGGCTGATAAGACCACAAAAATGCTGTGGCTTCATTCTCAGGAAGACAAAGAGATTACCTACAAATGGGAAAACCCCAATGCAAAAATAAAATATCCCACCCCAAAATGACTAGTCCCATAGTGCAAGCCTCCAATGAAACTATATGGTGGAAACTCCAGAAAAATAATTCCAAAATTCAATTATTATAAGCATATTCAACAAAATTAATGGCCCATGAAAAATGGCTGAATGAAATGGATGAGAATTAATAAAGAAAACTTAACAGACAAGAGAATGGATTCAAAGAGGACATGATCAAATTCTGAAATGAATTCCAAGAGAGCACAATCAACTAAATGCAATGAGAAAGTCAAAACAAGAAATGAAAGTGGACATCAATAGAGATGCTGAAGAAAACCCAAATGAAAATTTAAAAATGAAATAATAGATTCCCAAGAAAGCCTCACCAACAGGATAGATCATGTGAAGGACAGGCTTGACAGGGCTTGAGGACATGATAGAGGAAACAGATCAGGAAGCTAAAAATCAATGACAAGTTAAAAAACACATATGAAAAGAATAGGACAGAAATGTGGGATACTTTTAAAAGACCAAGCGATAAAATCATGGTCAAACAAGAAGGGGAAGAACTACAGGCCAAAGGCATAGAGAATAATTTCAATCAATTTACAGGAAGACTTTCTGAATCTTAAAAAAGAGAAGTCCATGCAGGCACTCGAGGCAAAAAAAAATACCATATAGACAGGACAAGAGAAGAAATTTCCAATGTCACATTATAGTTAAAATGTTTAATATAGAAAACAGAAAGTACTAAAAGCTGCAAGAATAAAACAGGTCATCACTTATAAAACGTTAGCCCATCCGAGTGATTTCTGATTTTTTTTCAATGGAAGGGCTTAGAATAGAGAATTTCAAATTTTTGAAAGACACAACTACCAACCCAAACTACTATATGAGTAAAATTATCCCTCATTATAGGAGAAAGAAAAACTTTTCATGATAAAAACTGGCCTTATGAATATATAAACACTAAACCAGCACTACAGAGAATACTGGATGGAATACTTTGCATTGAAGAGAACAAAAACAATACTCCAGAGACTATAGGAGGGGGAAAAAACCAGCAATAGCTAAAACTAAAAGAGTTGAGAAACCAAATTAAGATCAAGAAATACTAAATTCCACAAAATATTTAACTTGTTAAGTATTAACTCACACCTCTCAGTTATTATCCTGAATATTAATGGACTCTAATTCCCAATAAAAAGGCACAAGTAAATCAGTTGGATCTGAAAACTGGATCCATCCCCTTTCTGTCTTCAAGAAACCCACTTTACCTTTAAAGATGCACATGTCCTTAGGGTAAAAGAATGGAAAAGCTATTCCAAGCAAATGGAAATAGGAGACAAGAAGTTGTTGTGATGCTGATATCTGACAAAATAGACTTTCAACCAAAAATAATCATATTCAAGGGAACAATTCAACAAGAGGACATTAAAACCATAAACATATGCACCAGACACAGATGTACCAAATCTAATAAAGCAAAATTTACTATACATTAAATCAGAAATAAATTGCAACACAATAAAAGTGGGTGATTTACCACTCTTTTATTGTCAATAGAAAAATCATCTAAACAGAAAATATTGGAGCTAAACAACACCATTGATCAAATGTACTTACCAGACATTTTCAGAACATTCTATCTAAACATAACTGAATACACATTCTTCTCAGCAGCTCATAGAACCTTCTCTAAACTAGATCATATATTAGAACACATAACATGTCTCTACACATTTAGAAAAAAATTACATACCTCCTTGTATTATATCTGACCACAATACAATAGATCAAGGACTCAACAGTAAGAGAAACAATAATTTCCTTGAGATTTAACAATGAATGTGTCATGAAGAAATCAATGAGGCAACTAAAAATACTAGAACTAAATGCGAAAATGTAACATACCAAAACCTGTGGAACACAGAGAAGATAGTCCTATTGGGGAAATTATAGCACTAAATGCCTACATTATAAAGATAGATCCAAAATAAACAACAAGAACAATCCAAACCCAAAAATTGTGTCTGAGGGAAAGGAATAATGAAGATCAGGGCAGAAATCAATGAATTGGAAATGAAAAAATAATTTCAAAAATTGATGAAGAAAATGCAAACAAG
>PVHP010036249.1:0-18007 GCA_004024765.1 Zapus hudsonius | reverse complement strand
GGAAACAACTCCACCTTAGGCAATGCTTTGAGAAACTGTCCCTAGCCAATCCCGTGGCGCCTGGAGGTGGCAAGCAGGAGCCAGCCAATCATGGGACGATCCGTGTCTCTTTTCCTATAAAAGCGGCTGATTCTTAGTGTTCGGGGCCCCTCGCTTCCTTCCCCCCCCTTCAAGCAAAGGCTCTCCATTAAAGTGTGTTAAAAAAAATCCTCGAGTCGTGGTTGTTCTTCCTTGCTGCTCAAGGAGCTCGCCACACTTCACCTCTGTACTCACAATGGAGAAGAATAGAATCCTTTTCTAAAGAAGTCTATGTGCCTTTAAAAATGTTTTTATTCATTTGAGAGAGAGACAGAGAGAGAGAGAGAGGAGAGAGAGATACAGAGAGACAGAGAGAGAAAGAGAGAGAGGAAGAAAAAGAATGGGCACACCAGAGCATCCAGCCACGGAAAATGAACTCCAGATGCATGTGCCACCTTGTGCATCTGGCTTTATGTGGGTGCTGGGGAATCAGCGCCTTAACTGCTGAGCCATCGCTCCAGCCCTCTGTGCCTTTTTTCTCTGCCTGAAAACACTCTTCTTCTCTCCAATTTGACTGCCAGCAGCTTAGCCTCTAGCAGTTCATTACGAACACAATAAAATCAAGTTTCTTCCCTCCATCAATCATTCGAGATATTCATAAAACTGCCGTCATTCATTTCATCACGTTAAGCAGGGAATGATAATTTCATTATCCTTTAAGATTGCTTGTACAGTTCATGAATTATTTGCACCATCAAAAATTCAACATGTGCCTAACATGACAATCCCGAGTTGTTTGAACAGACTTTCCCCTTCCTTCTGTCTTGTGTCAGGCACAGATACTGGTGATGTTCAGGGTGTTGAAACCTTTTCTTCTCCCTCCACAGAGAGTGACATAAAACAAAGCTACGTCTGGGGGTGGCATAGTGAGAGAAACATGCCAACAAAAATCAGATATGTGACAGAACTGAGTGACTGATGCATAGCTTAGCCTTTCGAAGGCTGTGGTATTCAAGGAAAATTTAAATGTTGGGCCTATATTCACAATTTACCATAAGGAATTAGTTCGCAAATTGAAGGCCATGTCTGAGGGCCTGGGCTTAATCAAGTATCATGACATAGCATATCTGCTTTGCATTTCCAAATTTTTCATGTTTATAAAACTGTATTTTAAACACAGTACTCAGCACTGCCCATGGGTTACTGTTTTAAGTATCTGCAACAATGCCTTGTCATAGGTCCAACCGCTATTTATCAGGTTAAGGTTTTTTTGGTGTGTGTGTATGATATGTGTCTGAGCATGTGTGTGTAAGAGTGTGGGTGCATGCAAGCCATACCTCATGCTTGATGGTCAGAGGACTTCGGGTGTCAGTCCTCTCCTTTTTATGGAAATCATATTTTTATTTATTTGCAAGCAAAGAGAGATAGAAAGGAGAGAGAATGGCAGAGGAGGGAATTAGCATGTCAGACCCTCCAGCTGCTGCAAAGGAACTCCAGAGGCACCCCACTCTGTACATCTGGCTTTACATGGGTACAGGGGAATCGAACCTGGGTTGTTCGGCTTTGCAGACAAGCACCTGTAAGTTTCCGGGAGTTTCTCTTGTCTCTTACTTCTCTTTTGCCTTACTTGTGCTAGAATACTAAATACTAGTGCTACTGTGTTTGGTTTTACCTGAGTTCTGAAGATCCCAACTCAGGTTCTCACTCTTGGGTGGCAAGCTCTTTATCCATGGAGCCATCTTGCCAGCCTGAGGGATGGTTTTGCCCGTTTAGTATCAGACGTTTATCACAAGAGATGTGGCCTATGTGCTGTTATGGTGCCTAACTTTTACTAAAACTGAGATACTTTTTATGAGGAATCATTTGAGTTACTTAAGTGTCCCTTTAAAGAATAACCTACAGAACAAAATGGGCGTTTTAGATTGTATGGCAGGCTGGTACCCTGGGAAAGGATGCATAATTAGCTTCTTGATAAACTTGTACTGATAATTTACTGTTCATAAACCACATGTTCAAGTTGAGAGATATTACAAAAGTGTCTAGCTCCCAGTTTCTCTTTCAGTTCATTGGAGATACAGAGTAATTAACTGAATAATTATCATTGTTCAGAGCACTTAAACAGTTCAAGAAATGTCCCCAGGCTGCTTACAGTGAGTTAATAAATGAATGAATGGCAGGTATTGAGCAGTGTGGTTCAGAGGATGGTGGGATGGATGAGGGAATTGAATTCCTCATCACAGGAGAACCAGAATGGGCGCTGATACATTGGCAATGGACGGATGCTGGGGAATTCCTGAACATCCTCCGAAATTCTTTTGCTTCCAGGGTAAATTTCAAGCTGTCCTCATTTCTTTGTTTTAAAATTCTCTCTCTCTCTCTCTCTCTCTCTCTCTCTCTCTCTCTCTCTCTCTCTCTCTCTCTCTGGATCTGCTGCTGTATATGAATGTCCATGCAGCTCTTATGTGGGTAGGTGGGGAATTGAGTCATGGCTAGCAGAGCTTGGCAGGCAAGTGCTTGAACCACTGAGCCATTTCCCCAGCCTCAGTCCTCACTTCTGGAAATGGCAGCTATGTATCGAGCACTTCCGGTGCTTGAAGTTATTACAGACCTTGGAGAAAGAAGCCTGATAGGGAAGCAGGCATGTATAATGTGATCGACGTGGGAAGAGAAGGGGCTGCAGGAACCCAGAAGGCCAATACATATAAGAAGGGTGCTGTAACCATCAGGGGAATGCAAAGTAAGACCACACTGAAATTCCATTTCACTCCAGCCAGAATGGCTGCCATAAAACAAAAACAAAGCCTTAAATAGGATGGGAGGTAGCCTAACCCCAAGACAAATTGCTCTGGTCTGTAACTCCCCGTCCCAGTCATTGGTTACTTCCCACACTGAGCTGTTGACTCAAGAGACACACAAGGTCCCCAAAATAAGACAGGCTTATGTCAAAGCTCTTGAATACCTGCTCTATGCAAAAGGTAAGGCCCTATTTCTGAAGATACCACAGACTGTTGTCATACAACACCAAGAGATCCTGCTTAATCCGGAATGGTACCCAGCCCCTAGAGGGTAGCACGTGTAGTGCTGAAAGGTGTTACATGAGCTGCCAGGGGAAATTGATCAAAGATATTCTGAGAAAGCAGAGGTCACTGCTAGAAGACAGAGACCAGTAAGCCAAGAAGTGGTCATCTGTGCAATAGTGACGCTATCCCTAGGTGTGCAATCAATGGCTCACTAATTGGCTAAGAGATCCACTCAGTGGTAAGTAACCCTTTACTGGAACTGGGATCCATGACAATCCCATCTGAAAACCAAGAACCTGGGTTTCAAGGGGGAAACCCCCACTAATCAGAGATCTACAGAGAAGCTACACCCATTAGAATCTCAACAAATCATCAGTTTGTCTCATTAACCTAAACTGATGTCACTCTCCATTGGAGATTCTATGTGTATGTTTCAGAAGGCAGCGAGAACTGTGGATGACACAATTCCACCAACAGGACCTGAGATGCTGCCTGTCAGCCTGGCAGGAGATGAACCACCCTAACTTATGATATGGAGCCCAAAGGAAACCTTTGAGGAAGTGATGAGGTGAGCAGGAGATCTCCTCCACAGCAAGTCAGATAACCTGGGAAAGGACAATGGAGACAGACGCTGAGGACACCCAACACAACCCAAAGCAGAGGTCCAGAGAGACTCTGAAGATCTCAACAGTAAAGCAAATCTAAAACTCACCCACCATGACTCAGGGAACTGAGCGGAAGAGGGGGAGGAAAGATTGTAAGAGCCATGGTAGAGGAGAATATCCAGATACATCGCCCCCTTCAGCAACAGCACACAAAGAAGGGAAAAAACTGGCTCCCTCTCCTACAATCCACAAGCCCCTCTCCCATGGACTGGTCCAGCAAGCCCACTGAGGAGGACCCCCATAGGATTGGGGACAGGGAGGAGGTAAATGGGGGTACCAACATAAGACTTGCTCATGCATTGTATCTAATTAATGACAATAACTATGAAAAAAACCAAAATAACAAATAAAACTGAGACTAGACCCCTTATACACTGATGGTGGGGATATAAATGAATATAGCCAGTATGGACATCAGTATGGAGGTTTCTCAAAAAGCTTAAACATAGAATTTGCACTCTTGCCTATACATCTACAGGAATCTAAGCCTGCATACCACAGAGATACAGCACATCTGTGATAACTGTAGCACTCTTCACAGTATCCAAGCTATGGCATCTACCTAGTGCCCACTGGTGGGTGAGTAGATAGGGAATATGTGGTGACATATACAATAATCTCATTTCGCCACAGAGAAGAACATGGTTACGTCATCTGCAGGAAGTGGGTGGAACTCAAGTTCTTCATGTTAAGCAAAAGAGTCAGATGCATATGTCAAAACCAGATTTAAAAAAAAACTGACATATAAGGCGGAATATTTGGTAAGAGGAAGTAGATCAGCAGGAAAGGGAGAGGAAAAGAGAGAAGTTAATGGCAGAGGGGTCAATATGACCAAAGTATATAATATACATGCCCTAAAGAAATCCATTAGTTTATATAATAACTATAGTTAACAATGTGGAAAGACATGTGATATGAAATGAAAGGGAAATGCCCAAGACCACTGTGAGAGCATCCATGATGCCCGGCGTCAGGGCTGTGCCCCTATGGAGAAGTGGGGGTGGGGTGGGTGGGTGGCTTGGGTGCTGCCATTCTGCAGGTCTGGAAGGATAAATCAGGCAGGTAGTCTGCCCAGGGGAACTTGGTGAAATAGGTAAAGATCATAGATGTCTGTTGGTTTCGCCTTCATAGCCTTCCAATCCTTCCTTGGGAACTGCTTATCTTGACCTTGGCTTGGGTGGCTTAGGTGAAGTGGGTCCCAACCCTGGCCTGAGGGATGGCGATTTCAGTCCCTGCATTTTCAGTTGATTCAGGAAGATTCCACCTGTCATGGTTTGATCCAGGTGTCCCCCACAAACAAATGAAAGTGTTCTGATAGATCAATCCTCAGCTGATGGCAGTTTGGGTTTTATAACCTCGATGAAGCTGTGTTGTCAGGGGCAGGCTTATGGGGTTATAAGCCAGCTTCCCCTTGCCAGAGTTTGGCACACTTTCATGCCACTGTTTGCAGTGCTGTGGCAGAGGTGATGTCCAGCCCTCTGCTCATGCCATCGTTTTCCTTGCCAGGATGGAGTCTCCCCTGGAGTCCGTAAGCCAAATAAACCCTTTCCTCCACAAGCCGCTTTTGTTTGGGTTCTTTCTGCGCATCAACTAGGAAGCTGACCCCAACACCACAAGAGTCTTCATAGCAGGATCAAACCCATAAAATACTGACACTGAGCTTTCAAAGGCAGGAGGCTGAGAATGGGGAGAACTCAGAGGAGCCCAGCTGAGAGGAGAGAGAGAAGCTTTGCTGATGTCACTGGAATCCATAGGTCCAGTTCTACCCGTAGATCCACAATGGACAGTCACACCGAATGACAGAACCCAAATTCCATCTAAACAAGGTAGAACTGAGGTTCAGTTAACTGCAATGGCAGAGGTGTTCCCAAGGCAGAGCTCCGCTGACCTACACACCCTCACCTGCCTCTTCCTTTTCACTTCCTCTTACACTCTCCCACCATCCAGCCTTTCAGAGGCCCACTGTCATATTCTTAGAGTCCCATATTTTAGGTCTTCAACTGGCTGGGCATTAATATATTATTTGGACATTTCTTAAATGGTCTCGATTGAGCTTAGCTCTCCC
The DNA here is from genome assembly GCA_004024765.1 of Zapus hudsonius. Taxonomy (NCBI): domain Eukaryota; kingdom Metazoa; phylum Chordata; class Mammalia; order Rodentia; family Dipodidae; genus Zapus; species Zapus hudsonius. Next base: position 12,239 of record PVHP010036249.1, on the reverse strand, counting down.
AAGTCCCATTTCTTCAGGCTCTTAATAGAATCCTGAGCACTTTGAAGATCCCAAATTTCCCTTATGTATCCACTCAAAGCATTTGTTGGTACCCAGCAAGCCCACACACCACACTAGATAGTTCAAGTTCCTTGAAGGAAGCGGTTGCTGCTTTCATCAATAAGCTGATCCGCCAAGAAGATGCTGTGACGTCAAGTCCAGAGTGACCTACCTACATCAGAAATACCTCATCTCCTGTTGGTGGAGATGCAAATCCATATGGAGGTTCCTCACAAAATGAAACCCAGGGGCTGCGAGATGGCTCGTGGGCAAAGCACCTGCTCTGTGAGGTGCCTGAGTTGGAGCCCCAGAACCCACAGAAGTTCTGGGCAGGCATGGCGGTCCACCTGTAATTCCAGCATTTTGAAGGTGGAGACAGAGGGCCCCAGGGACAAGCTGCCTAGCTAAGCTATTTGAATTTTTGAGCTCTTGGGTCAACTGAGAGACCCTGCTTTAAAGAAGAGGAAGTCACATGACAACATATGGTCTCCATATGCACAGGTACACAGGTGCACCTCACATACCTGTGTATCCCACGCATGTGAACGTAATACATCCACCTCCACACATCACACAATAAACACATCACACAATACACACGTGCACGAAACTAAACAGAGAACTGCCGTACCATCCAGCTGTAACTGATAGTGGGCATCCCTGTTGAAGTCAGAGTTGGCATACCACAAGGTTACCTGCATGACATCTTAGTATTCACAATAGCAAAGAGATGGGATCAGCCTAGGTGCCCATCATTGGACAAATGGATGAAGACATCGTGGGATGTAGGCAGTGTGGTTTTATTCAATCATAAGAACAAAATTATGTTGCTTACTGGAAAGGGCTCTAACTGCCGACCATGATAAGAAAAATAAGGCAGGCTTCCGCAAATATTGGGTATTTTCTCTCATATACAGAATATAGATTTTTTAACTGAAAAAACAAAACAGCAACAACAAAAATACACATGGGAACTGGGTGTGGTGGTGTACACCTTTACTCCCAGCACTGGGGAGGCAGAGGTAGGAGGATCACTGTGAGTTCAAGGTCACCGAGAGACTACATTGTAAATTCCAGGTCAGCCTGGGCTAGAGTGAGACCCTACCTTGAAAAGAGGGGGACACAGGAGAAGTGGGCATGCTAGAAGTCATTGTAGATAGATATAAAATACCCCAATGGAACCTATTATCTTCTAAAACTAATATTAGTGCTAAATAAGACAAAGAATGTATTTCTAGTATGATACTTTTCAAGCCATGGCTCAAAGTAGAAGGCCTTCCCTAGCACCCACTGCCCTTCTTCCTGCCATCAAAAACACGATCACTTGAATGTTCCCCCAAATATAGTGTGCTGGAACTTTAATTCCCCAGTGCATATTAATAGTACTTGGAGGTGCAGCCTTTGGGAGGTACTTAGGATTAGATGGCATCATGAAGGTGGGGATCCTCAAACTCACAATGCTGCCTATATGTGAATCACTGTGACTGGTTCATTAGTGACTCTATAAGAAAAGCAAGAGAGGGGCTGGAGAGATGGCTCAGTGGTTAAGGCATTTGCCTGAAAAGCCTAATGACCCAGGTTTGATTCCCCAGTACCCACGTCAAGCCAGATGCACAAAGTGGCGCATGCATCTATCTGGAGTTCATTAGCAGTGGCTGGAGACCCTGGGGCACCCATTCTCTCTGTCTGTCTCTCTTCTCTCTATTTCTCTCTGCTTGCAAGTAAATAAATAAAAAGATTTTAAAAAGAAAAAAAAAGTAAGAGAGACCCAAGGGAGTGTGTTTCTCTGGACTGCTGTATGACATGCTCCGCGGTACTCAGATGAAGCGAGACCCTCTCCAGATGTAGACTTCCCAGCTCCCAGGACTCAGAGCCAAATATGCTTTGATTGTGCTGTCTTTTTTCTTAGTGTGTGTGTGTGTCTGTGTGTGTGTGTGTGTGTGTGTGTGTAAGGCTCTGTGCACACGTGTGTGGAGCAAAGAGGAAGATGTCCCGTCACTCCTTCGCCTCAGTTTCCCTGAGATGGAGTCTCTCACTCACTCTGGGAGCTCCCCATTTTTGTTTAGATCGGCTGACCAGGGATCCCCAGGGATCCTCCTGTCTTCACCCCTCTCCATGCTGAGGTTACAGGAATGCACAGCTATGCCCAGCTTTTCATGTGGGTGCTGGGATGGAACTCAGCTCCTCATGAGTGCACAGCAAGTGCTTTGACTCCCTGCCCCAGGTTGAATTCTGGTTTCCCTTCTTCTGGTTTTTCAAGGTAGGGTCTTACTCTGGCCCTATCCAGGCTGACCTGGAATTCACTATGTAGTCTCATGGTGGCCTGGAACTCACCGTGAGCCTCCATCCTTGGCCTTCCGAGTGCTGGGATTTAAGGTGTGCACCACCATGTCAGCTCTTTACTGATCACGTGGCCTTCCGTGTTTATTATAGCAACAGATGAAGGCAACAGCAATCAGGAAAGATCATTGTTTTGACTCAGGCATCCCTTCCCTCTTACAGTTTTCCCAAGGAGATTCAATATTTCCCCCCGAGTCAGCGTCCTGGGTGTCCCTCCCTCGTGGCCTCTGGGAAGTGCTTTGCAGAAGCCCATCTATGTATGATTTGTGCACAGAGGCTGCTCGTGGCTCGAGGTTATGATTAGAGTAATGATTCCGCTGCCTTTTGGTTTGGTATGCTGGGCTGCACAAAGGCTATTCTGCGTGGTTGGAGCATCGCGTTAGTTTGGGATGTACAGAAGACCATTCTTTATTTATTGAGTTGATTTTTTAACTCTTGGGGAACTTAGATCTGTTCATATTAGGAGGTTTTATTTAACCCTGAGATAAACACATCATACCGTCCTATTGGCTGGGTAGCTGGTGCAGTCAGTTTTATTATCTTTTAGGGATTGCTTGGTTCTCTCCTTCATTAGAGATGCCAACTGAAGACCTACTATGCATTTGGTGCTGTGCTGTGTGTCTTTTCTGATAGGGTCTCATTGAATCAGCACCCCACCTTAAGGTGGGGTTTTCACTCACTCCCATCATACAAATGAAGACATTGCAATTCAGTCCTAAAGTAACCTGGTCAAGATCCTTTGGTTAAACACTAACTGAATTGATGATGATAACAATGTAACATTTATAATAATAATAATTGTTATTATATTATTATTGACATTTAGTACTCAACAAGTTAGGGACCATTTTAAACAGGTACTCTGTTATTTAAATGCCATGACAAACTTAGGGGCAGGTACTATGAATACTTCCAAACCAGGAAATTGAGGCTTAAAGAAGTTAGAAACCTATTCCAGTAGGTTCTAGAAGGGAGTGATGTTGAAGTTTGACTTCGGAATCATTTTTTGAAAATAAAAACCTCTGCTAATACCGACAGACCTCCTGGTTGGGAGCCAACTTGCGTGTAACAAGGGCGACAAGTTGTAACGTTAGCAATGGGTCTGCCTCTGCACTGGGCCCTCACCGGAGGAGCTGGCCAGGAGTCCTCTCTCTACAGAAATTCCGGAGCACGAGAGAAACTCACTCCCTCTGCTTCTCCTGGGATGCAGGGAATGAATTGAAGAGAACAGTGGGTTAAGAGTTTGGGGTCCCTGTTTTAGCCTCATTTCTAGTTTGTAATGCTGAGTTCGTACCTTCTGTCCTAAGGCCTATTTCTGCGTTGGGAAAGTGACAAGTTTGGACAGGTCGAGCTCAACATGGTCCAACACCTTCGCTTCTGTCATTTAACCTGGGTATAAAGTGTTTCTGATGTCCCCGTGCATCTTGTATGAAGTAGAAGAAGTCTTGAGGAATCACTGGGGTGTGGGAGGGTCATAGAAGCGTCCCCAAAGTGGACTTTGAGAGTCACCTTCCGGGAACCACCTTGGGGTCATTCCAGCCTCCTGAGTGAAAGGATGAAGAATGGAGAAAAAAAGCTGAGAGAGGGTGTTGGTGCAAAAAAGGAAAAATCACTCACAGGAAGTTGAGTCATGGCCACTGCCAAGGCAGACCAGACACTCCTCTTTGAAGCACAGAAGGGCTGGCAGCCATGGAAGAACCCACTACCCACCCCTCTCATAGCCTGAATGGTGACCCCATTCTCCGCAGTTCCCCAGCCCTACACGATTCTACACCTACATCACCTTTACCATTGGTAATGGCTCTTTTCTCTTATGTAAATCCAAGTCTCCCACACCCCTGTGTCTTTCTGGAAAATTCCGACCCTTGCTTACTTCTCTCTCCTCTGGCAGTCATCCCTACCATGTAGACGTTCTATCTCCTGTATTTATAATTGACTCCCTGGGGTTGGTTTGCCTCCCATGGGGTCCTCATCCCCAGAGCCTGGTCCAGAGCTGTGTGTGTGCAGGAGACCCTCCATACCTCAGAGGCGTGGAAGGATGATATTACAGACGAGAATGCCCCTGAATGCTGGCTACCTGGCACTGTCAGCCACACATAGTCACTGTCTTTTCTACTATGCAGAGACTGGGAGACTATAGAAAAGAAGACCATCAGAGCATGGTATTTGTACCAGGCACCTGTCTCCCCTTGTCCCCTGAAAACTCATTCAGAAACTGGTTAAACCCATGCACACATCTGATTTATCTTCTAGAACATGGCAATTACAGGCCAGCTATTTTTAGATAGCATTTTAAGGGTAGAAAGCCAGAATTGATTTCATGAAATGTATTAAAATGTCTTATAAAAGGAAGGACCAGGCCTGGTAGATTTATAGATTCCAGTTCTGTCTTGTAAAATTCTTCATTGTTCATCGCTGAGCCGCGATGCGTGAACTCTCTGATCCATTGGATTATTATTTTTTTCGTTATGATAGACCACGGAACACAAATAAAAAGTTGGTGAAAGCCAGAAGAAAAGCCAAAACAAAACTCCAACCCCAAAATAGGGTGTTATGACAGAATTTTGCCACTAGATGGCAGGCCCAGCCTGTAAATGTTTCCCCAGGCTGTCATTGGTCAACTTCCTGAGAGCATCGCTAAAATCCAGCCATAATGCATTTTAATTCCATGTTCCTGAGTATATTTGCATTTGTTGCAGCAACATTTCAGCTCACGAGGAGGACGAGGAAGGAGGAGGAGAAGAAGAGAAAGAAGATGAAGGAGAAACAGGAGAAAATCCCAACTAGTTTGGAAATGTTTAAGAACCCAGTCAATCTTCTTCCGTTGAAATTCAAACTTATAGAGTTAACCAACTGATAAAAAGGAATTAAAGTTATAGTTAACAACCAAATGTAATTCAAAAATACACTTTAGCTGTTTTTTTAAACAAATGTGTATCATGCTTTATACAGTGATATATAGAAAGTAAATATATTATTTCAAGAAAATTCCATTTTCCATTCTCTGGGTGGAGGTCCCCACACATGGGGGTGAAGGTGGTGTTGTGATTGCATCTCTGTGACATTGGTTTTGTCCCAGGTCACTGCAGAGACAGACACGAGGTGGGTGGGGCAGAGCCGTTCCAGACCTTCTCCAGGAACTGGACAGTTAGACGGGACAATGAGCTTCTAGGAAGGAAAACACCACTGGATTCATTGGTGGCTGATAACTCCCTGGGATTTAATGAAGACTGAAATGTGATCCATTCACTTTCCCTGATTGAGTCATTTTCATCATGTTCTGTCGGGAAATGGATTAATTTATCTCAGGCACCTAAGAAAGTAACAGGACTCATCAATCCAGCCTTAGAGTAATTTACACTACATTCCTCATCTTCTTGGGGCAAATTGTACCTTGGCTGCTACTTATCCACAAGGTACACTGTCCAATCCTGAGCTGATTCTCCCCCCCAATTAACCAGACAATCAAACCCTTTGTGAGAGTCTCACACTGAAACCGGCAACCATGACCGTGACCACAAACTGCTGGCTGTCCACGGTCCAGGAATCCATTACAGCCAATGAAAAGAAACACGATAAGTGGGTTGATACCACAAGAATAAGGATTATTGGTTAAAACAATGATTGGTCAGCTGAGGGTGATTTTTGTCATTCCCTCCCTGGTGACATTGTTTTAGCTGTCACTGGGTGTAGTGATAGCACACTGTCGTCTGTATTCTACCCTTCCCTAAAAGCTTTTAAGAGAATTTTAGAACCTTTTTAGAATCCAGAGATGATGGGAACCATCTGGACAGTGTACACAGTATCCCCTGACAACCAAGAGTTAACTGGTCACCAATACCAGTGAGGTTAACACTGAGAAAACCTGACCACTTCCATGGAAATCTAGGTAGACCCAAGAGTTCAACCCACCAGAGAAAGCGCTGATGGGACTTCCAGTTTCCAACTGTTCTGTCCTCGCCAGGGCTCATGTTAGTAACTCCATGCCCATGCCCACTCCGGCTGTGGGTGAGCAGTGCCCATCTTCAGGAAGAAGACACCCAAGAATGCAAATGACTTGTGCTTTTGGCCTGGCCCTAGTTCTGAAACGTAAAACCCCAAACTTCTCTTAAAGTGTATCTTAGAAGTAAATCTCTACTCTAAAATATATGTTGATTTATGAGAGAGAGAGAGAGAGAGAGAGAGAGAGAGAGAGAGAGAGAGAGAGAGACAGAGACAGAGACAGAGACACAGAAGAAAGAGGCAGGCAGGGGACAGTGAGTATGGGCGCACCGCGCACCAGGATTTCCTCCCACATCAAATGAACTCCAGATGCATGCGCCACTTGGTGCATCTGGCTAGACTTGGGAACCGGGGAATCAGACCCAGGCCATCAGGCTTGGCAAGCAAGCACCTTTGAGTACTGAGCCATCTCCCCAGCCCCAAATCTCTGCTTTGAAGATTAAATTGCCTAGACCTTTTCGGGGAAACTTGCTTCCTGCTTTACTGAGATGGTGGAAATTTCCAGAAAGACTTGTTTGTCTTCTTTTCTGAATGTTTCCATGTTGTGTCTTTTTCCATATGGCAGGGACCCGTGGTACTGAGGCATAAAAGGAGGAAGAGAAAGTATAAAGTATATACATATATATATATTATACCATATACACACAGACACACACACACACATATATAATATGGTGTAAGAGGAAGAAGAGCAAATATATATAAAATGTACTTTCTCTTCCTCTCTTACACCTTTTTAGAACTTATATTCCCTACACAGGCCAGCACTTCTGAGTCTGGAGGCTTTGGTAGTTGGTTGCTTTTGCGGGAATGTCTTTGCATCCACTCTGTTCTTGCAGGACTTTCTAGCTCAACAAAGACAAGGACATTTCCAAGGTCACCTCTGCCTTCTTTGGTTTTTCCAACACCCAGTTCTGCTGAGAGTGAGAGATACTTCCAACTTGACTTTCGTGATTAAGATGCATGACTCGGGCTGGAGAGATGGCTCAGCAGTTAAGGCACTTGACTCTTGTGCCTAAGTCCCCAGGTTCAATTCCCTGGGACCCGCATAAGCCAGACCCACAAGGTGGTGGCCCTGGTGCTCTCTCTCTCTCTCTCTCTCTCTCTCTCTGTATCACTCTGCTTGAAAATGAATAAATAAAATATTTTAAAAAAAGATGCATGACGCATTTCCCTGAGGACGCACACAAGGCCTTTCGGGCCACTCTTGTCACCTCTGGCATCCTGTAGATTGTAGATACTTAACTGAAATTTATCAAACTAATTATTTGGAGGATCAGAAGTTCAAGGTTTTCCTCAGCTACAAGGTCAGTTGATGTACAACATTTTGCTTCAGTGTTTTTTGTCTTGTTTTGTGGCCTGATAACTTCATTGTTAATTATCATCTGCTATTTTTTGAGGCTGTAATAAATAAATATAAATACAATTCAGAGCAAAACAAGAGGCTCCATCAAGGGTTTTCTTCCTCAGAAGCCTGCTTTGGTATCCCCTCTCTCATTTGCTATTTCCTTCAGCTAGTTAGACGACAAAGCCTTCCATGGAGGAAACATTTTCTTTCTTTCATTATGAACTGCATTTTGCTCATTCATTTCATTTTACCAGCTGGCTTAGAAAGATGTACTAAGCAGAATAAGTCCTGGAATAATCTAGAAAAATCACTCTAGAGGATGAGGGTCAAACAGGGAAAAATCACAAAGTCAAACTAAGCGACTTAACAGAGTGCAACTGAACACATGCAGCTCTGTTCCCCTGAGGGACACCCAGTGGTGTGGAGACAGCACCTCCCACCTGAGAGCTGGGTGTGGGGTACGGATGCCTAAGCCATTCTGTGTGAGGAAGAGGTCAATTTAATGTCATTTGGAGTCTCTTTCTGAGGGACGAACTCCATCTAGAATTGGCTGATAGCGTCTTGATTTCACTCAAATTATTTTTATGGCTACTTTATTTACAATCAGATAGAACAGGAGCCCTTTCACTAGCTTTGAAAATGCCAACAAGGACCTGGGTGTGGTGGCACCGGCCTTTAATCCCAGGCAGAGGTAGGAGGATCACTGTAGTTCCAGCTCCAGTTCCTGGTCAGCCTGGGCTGGAGAGAGACCCTGCCCTGCAAAAACTCAAATCACAACAAAATGACCACAAGTGGGACTTGGTGGCACAAATGGCCTAGCATCGTAGCTACTGAGGGGAGTGAGGCAAGATCAAGGCCAGCTTAGGCAATTTAGGGAGACCCTGTCTTAAAATAATACTACAAACAAGTGGGCTGGGGAGATGACTCCGTGGTTAAAGGCACTTGCTTGCCAAGCTTGCCAGCCTGGGTTGGCCCAGGTTGGCTTCCCCAGTACCCATGTTGAGCCCGATGCACAAAGTGGTGGGCACACGCATCTGAAGTTCATTTGCAGTGGCAAGAGGTCCTGCCTTGTCCATTCATTCTCTCTCTCTCTCTCTGTCTCCTTGTAAATAAACAAATACACATAAAATAAAAGTTAACGAAGAAACCTAGGTTTAATCCCCAATCTCTCTCTCTCTCTCTCTCTCTCTCTCTCTCTCTCTCTCTCTCACACACACACACACACACACACGGATATAAAGAGAAGTACACCTAGGGGCCTCAGTGGTACACAGCAACACCTCAAGGTGACGTCCAGCCTTTGCTTTGCCTGCCTTCATGAAGCTTCCCCTCCAGACTACAAGCCACATCTCCCTTCCACCAGGCGCATTTGCAACGAGAAGGTAACTTCATGCTCAACAGTGAGGTGAGTTCTGCCCAGTGTGCACTGGTTGGCAGGGAATGTTAAAGACGTACTGGATTTAAAGAGGGGAGGGCTCTTACAAGTGGAGAGCTTTTAAGCCTTCTCAAAGCCATATTTGGAATGGATGTTTTTTTCTATAAAATCTCATCATTAATATGCATAGCTGAGGATTTATTCTTACGTAATGTTAAATTCTTAATTCCTTTGCAACATTTCCATTTTATTTTCCTTTCAGGTGTGTGTGTGTGTGTGTGTGTGTGTGTGTGTGTGTGTGTGTGTGTGTGTGTTTGTACGTGCACAAATCTTGGTTTCAACAGACCAGCAAATGTTACCTGTCATTTCCTCCCTCTGACGAATGATGCAAGCCTCCACCTAATCCAATCATCCCGTATAATTAAAACTGTTAGTTTTAAATTACAACGGAATCCATTTTTATGGGGGAAAATAAATCTCTCTTTTTAATTTTCTAGTGCCTTAGTTTTATCCAGCTTTGCAAATTGTGCTTATAGCCTGTCTATAAAAATAAACGGAAATGTAAATTATGATTTAAATCCCATGGGCAAGCTGTTCTGATTTATTTGTTAGAAAGCAAATAAGACCTACTTTATGGTCTATTTACCAAACTGAGCATTTTAAACTTAGGGAATGAAAACCCATTAACTCTATTGGTGCTGTAAGTTTGGAGTTAAGCAAGAAAGTAATGATCTCAGGACCACAGGAGGGTCTTTAATCATGATTTGAAGTTTTCTTTTAAATTATATTCAAATATAGAACTTGACAAATGTTTATATGCAATTCATTATGCTCACCACCACCCGAGCGGTTGTTGGAGCAACCTTTAGGGTCAGGGGATTTGAACCTGTGGACATTTTGAGAAGTGCAATTTTGATGACTGGCAATCACTTGAGTATGCGTTGATGTCCCTCACTCACTTATCCGATGGAGACACTGTTGACGCTTTCAAATCCCACTCTGAAGCCTGGAGATGGCTCACCATCCAAGCAAGGGGACCCGAGTTCTGATCGCCAGCACCCACACGTGGCGGAATGGGTGTGTCTGTGATACCAGAACTGCGGAGGTAGAGACAGGAGGCTCCCTAAAGCTTGATGGCCAAATAACAAGGCAAATTCATGAAATCTCGGTGCAGTGAGAGACCCTGTCTCAGAATAAGTGATGAGCAATTGAGGGAACTCACTGGAGGTGGTTCCACACTTCGAACACACACACACGCACACACACACAAGTACACCATAGACATACGCAAAAACAAAAGGGAACAGAGGCCGCCGAGGTTGCTCAGTGGTTAAAGCCGCTTGCTTACAAAGCCCGCTAGTCCACGCTCAATTCCCCCAGGGTCCACGTCAAGCCACATGCAGAAAGTGTCACAAGTTTCTGGAGTCCGTTTGCAGCAGCAAGAGGCCTGGTTATGCCCATTCTTTCTCTCTCAAAAATAATAAATAAATAAAAGATAAATAAATAAACTTAGAAAAGAATGAAAATAAAAACCAAGACAGAGCAGTGGAGGGAACCAGTATTTCCCTCTTACTCAAAAAGCTGCTGGAGTTGAGGTCATATAAAATTTGAATTGAGAAAGCTCCCAGTGAGCCATCTGCTCAGACATCCCTTGATCTATGCTTTGCCCAAAGCAAGATTTTGCAGGTTAAAAAAAAATATTATGGCAATAATGTTGCAATACTTAGTTCTTCTCTGTTACATAAAGTAGCATGTTTCTAGAGTCACACGTTAGGAGGGAAATTCAAATTTAGGAGTAAGATTTGCTCCTAAAGGCATAACCAGCTAGGAAAGAAACACTCCGGGATGCACAGAGAAGAAAAACCCTACCCCACCTCGGGTCTCTGCAAGAGTGAGGTTTCCTGGGCTTGAGTCCAGCCTCAGGCCCACAACACAGATCAACGTTGACTCTGTACATTTCAGAAATCACATGACCATCCTCAACCCTCATAAAAGCATGGAAACCGACAAGAGGATTAGAGAGAGGCTAATATGGGGATAATTCTGGATCTTCTAAATTTAATGAAAAGATTTTTTTAGTGTCTGTAAAAATCTAGTGCAACAATACACCAAGAAAATAAAAATATTCCCCCCTCAACAACAATACACAAAGGGGGAAGAAAAAAAAAAAACCTGGCTCCCTCTGGTGCAGTTCATACCCCCTAACCTATGGACAGATCCAGTATGTGCACCGAGGAAGGACTCCAGTCGGTAGGGAACAGAGAGGAGGGAAACAGGGACACCTTCACAAGATTTGCTCATACAATGCATATACTTATTCATAATAAAGACATAAATGAAAAAAATCCAGCATTTAATTGAAAGCACTCTTCCTGCTACAGATGGAGGTTTACCAGGTATGGCGCCAAATTAATATAAAAACCTGCCTTCCTAGAACCCAGGCAATGGGATTGCAACTCATGACTCAAACATGTTTTTATATATAAATTTATTGAATGAAAAGAGAAAAAAGTTAACTAAGGATGCAACGGAGATCTGGAGATTTGAAACGTCCAGACACGAGTTCCACACTAAATCATATATTTTGGCTAACTTAATAATTGATAATACTTTTGGATCTGTACTTTCTCATTTTCTTTTGAAAATAAATATCCCGATGAAGGACATGTAATTTCCTCCCCCCAAATTAGTTTATGCAAAGACGGTATTTACTTATGACCCTTACAACCCAAAAAGTCAATTCAAATAACATGCCACAAGGCTGCTTAGAGTTTATGTGAGGAACCCCACTTTCAGACAACGTGTTTGATGTAAATTTGAAAAGACTTTTGTCTTCTGTCACCCTGGAAACCTAGGTTTAGAATTCTGCCCTATTAACTACCTTTTTATTTTGAGTGTCCTCAAGGTCATTTCTTAAGTGGCCAAGCATTTTCCATCTCAAATATGGGTCATGTTTCTGTCTTGGTTCATTAAAAGAAAAGATAGCAAAAGCCAACAGGAAAGAGAGTATTTTTTCCAAATATATTCTTTTTAATATATGCACAAATATAAACATGCATATATTTTTAAACACATGTTTATTTTATACACACACATTTTTTTCCTCTACTTTTTTTTTTTTTTTTTGGTTTTTGG
>PVHP010036248.1:0-18034 GCA_004024765.1 Zapus hudsonius | reverse complement strand
GTCAGCCTGGACTAGAGCGAGACCCTACCTCGAAAAAAAAAAAAAAAGACCCAGCTTGAAAAACAGCTTGGCACATACCCCCTTGGCATACACATTCTTTCAACCAGGTAATAAGCCCAAGCACTTTGATTAGTAATACCTCCAGGTTACTAATCCAAATAGAGCCTTCTCATCACAGTGGGAAAAACCCTGGGAATAGTTTAAAAAAAAAAAATCACCAAGAAACTTCTAAGCCAGGCATGGTGGTGTACGCATTTAATCCCACCCAGCACTCGGGAGGCAGAGGTAGGAGCATCACCATGAGTTCAAGGCTACCCTGAGACTACATAGTGAATTCCAGGTCTGCCTGGGCTAGAGTGAGACCCTACCTCGAAAAACTAAAAAAAAAAGAAAAGAAAAGAAACTTCTGAGACCTAGAAGAAAATTTACTATTTATCTAACACTACCTTCTACTTTTCAGTGAGTTTTCTTCTCCAAAAGATAGTTATTTAGAAAGAACTATGAATTCTTTTCTTAAAATTTGTCACAATTTGAGCCAAGCTATACTTCACCCTACGTGTTGCTTCTATTGCCTATTTTCTAAAACTCTCAAGAAACCAACTGGATAAAACTGCTACAGTGAACTATGGGGCAGCACATCTTTTACACCATCCCAAATCTGTACTGATCATATTTAGTCCAACTCCAATAAAAGTTACTAAATAGCTTCATGTCCTCTCAAGGTACCTAGAATGTTATATAATCTAAGACTAGCAGGAGTCAGAAATTTTTTTTCCTGTAATGGGCTAAGAGTAAATATGTTAAGTCCTATGGGCTATGCTTATAGGGACTCTGCTACATATTCTTGGTTTAAAGGAGTTTTGTTGTTGTTGTTGTTATAGCCTTTTAATAATACAAAAATCATTTTTAGTCATAAGAATTCTTTGAAAGATTCCAGAACCTAATTGGGAATAAAGTAGCTTTTGAAAAAAAATTGAACGAAACATTTTGATTTAGACACTAAACACTGTTAAGTGACATCCTAGGAACTGGACTATGAGGTCAAAAGTTAGGGAAAGGGGTATTACCCACTTCTGCTGCTCTAAGAGCTCATGTTCTTTCAATGAATGATCTCCCTGCTTAAAAAAGAAAAGCTCATACCAGCACCAATATGCCCCAGGCCTATCCATCACAACTCCTCTAACCTAGGACTGAGGGTCTAGTCTTTGGTCAAGAATTTCCCAAAGAAGCCTTGGCTCCAGGGCCTGGCTTTCTGAGGCTCCGTTCTTCCTTTAGAGACCTAATAAGTTCTAGGTGCAGGCTTCCTCTTGCCCTACCTGTTTGGCACGCTCCTCTTGCTGCATTAGCAAAGCTGCCTGCTGTTGAGCCAGCTTCAGCCGTTCCTCCTCTGACAGTGCCACGGGCTCACCCACACGGAGAGGAGGCGGGGGCCCCAAATTTGGTGGGTGAGCCATAGGAAAGCCAAGACCAAGGCCTGGAGGAGGTGGTGGAGGTGGAGGTGGAGGTTGCAAAGGGGGTAGTCCCATAGGTGGTGGTGGCATGGGAATCCCAGAGAGCTGTGGAGGGAAAAAAAATGACTATTAACTAGGAAGCACTTATCCATTCTGCAAACATCTGCTGGGGCCCCAACAAGAACTAGATGCTAAGATTAATATAGGACTAGAGTCAATTGATACAGGATTCCAAAAAATAATGCTCTGAGCTGGGCATGGTGGTGTATACCTTTAATCCCAGCTCTTGGAAGGCAGAGGTAAGAAGATTGCAGTGAATTTGAGGCCAGCCAGAGCTAGAGTGACACTATACCTCGGGAAGAGGGGAATGCTCTGTAGTAGTAGCAAGAAAAAAAGAATAAGGGCTGGTGAGGTGGCTCAAAGGCACTTGCTTGCAAAACCTGGTGGTTCAGGTTTGATTCCCCAGTACCCATGTAAGCCAGATGCACAAAAGTGGTACACGTTAACTGGAGTTTGTTGGCAATGACAAGAGGCCCTGCCAGACCCATTCTCACTCTCTCTGTCCTTGTAAATAAAAAGAAAAAAAAAAATGATAGGCTGGAGAGATGACTCAATGATTAAAGGTACTTGCTTGCAAAGACTGATGGTCTAGGTTCAATTCCCCAGTACCCATGTAAAGTCAGAGACACAAAGTGGCACATACATCTGGAGTTCATCTGCAGTGGCAAAAGGCCCTGGCACACCTATTCTCTCTATCCCTGAAATAAATATTTTTAAAAGAAAAAAGAAGCCAGGTTTGGTGGTGCACGCCTTGAGTCCCAGCACTCCAGAGGCAGAGGTAGGAGGATCACCGTGAGTTCAAGGCCACCCTGAGACTACATAGTACAAAGTGAATTCCAGGTCAGCCTGGGCTAGAGTGAGACCCTACCTTGAGAAGAAGAAAAAAAAAAAAGCTATGGACTTGGTTGAAATATATCACAAACATATTCTGCATTCAATTACAGATGGTTCAGGGATACCTCCAAAAACATCTAGGGACTCCTCACCCCCCCCCACCCACACACACATACAGATCAATAGATTACAATAGGCTGGGCGTGGTGGTGCACACCTTTAATCCCAGCACTCGGGAGGCTGTGGTAGGAGGATTGCTGTGAGTTCAAGGCCACCCTGAGACTACATAGTGAATTCCAGGTCAACCTGGACTAGAGTGAGACCCTACCTTGAAAAACCAAAAAAAAAAAAAAAGATTACAACAAAGCAGACCACATCAAGAAGGTCAAAGCCACTATATTAGAGAAATAAATCCTAAATACAGAAGAAAATTAAATAGGAATCAAATGCTAGGGTGTTGCAAAGGCCAATGAGCTACTTATGCAGGAGGAAAATAATCAAATCTGGACATTATCCCTCAATGTCTCATTGAATAACATTGGGAGTTATGCCTGGGGGAGCAAAGGCGATTACTTCCAACTGAGATATGATCAAATCAGATTTCCAGGTATTCAAGTTGAATCTTGGGGGGAAAGCAACAGATAGAGGCACCAAGACCAGAAGTGAAGAGGTCCCAATCCTGTCTCAAAGGCCCACCTCCCCACACTGCCCCATCTGCCAGCTGCATGTCCAGTACAAATGCATGGAGGGGGGCGACCAAGAGCAGGAAGGATCCAATAAAGCAAACAACCCCCTTACCTGTGCTGACATGGGAGGGGGAGCAGCTTTGTCCCCATCATCCCCTCTCAAAACTGGCCGATTAAGCACGATGCCTGTCTGCAAGAGAAAGGAGGGCTCTAGGTCAGTCCAAGAGGACCTAAACGGCCTTCTCTCCCACTCATTTATCAAAATGGACCCAAGGCCTGTCTATCAGAGCTTGGGCTGACACTCGAAAGAACCACTATGAATAGAAGCAATTCCACGAAGCAGACCACGGCAAGAACTGACTAGAAGGTCATGCCCCCGCTTGCTGTGCAGAAATACTTACAGAACGATAACCCAGCCAGGAAGGGTTTTGAAGTTTGGCTTACTCTAAACCTCTGCCAACACTCACCTGGCGGGTGTAGGTCTGCAGCCGCTCCACCAGCTCCTCGCGACTCCCTGCGGGGTGAAGCACCGGAACAGCGGGTCAGGTCGGGCCAGGGCCAGCGAGCGGACCAGGTCAGGCCCTGGTGTCTAGTCTCCGCCCCCCCCTCCCCGGGTAACCAGGCTCCACGTCTCCCAGGCCCACGCAGCCCCCTCGCCCTCCCATGCGCCTCACCTTGGATCGGAGCTCCGATCTCTGCCAACTTGGCTTGAAGCTCCTGGGCAGCCCAGGCACCATAATGGCCTGGAGGTGGCGGCGGTGGTAATTGTAATTCTCCTTTGGGAGCGTCGGGATGCTCCGCCGCCATCTTAGCTGCAGGAAGGCGCGCACGACCAACGCGGAAGCGCAGGCCAGTCTCTGGGCCTACTTCCGGGAACTTCCGGTAGTGTCATGAGCTACGTCCTTGGTGTGGTTGGAAGCCAACCCCGGCCCTCTTCCAGGAGATGGGACGCGCCCCGGAAGAAGGCCGCGGGGCTTTCTGGGAATTGTAGTCCCTGAGCCCGGGAGCATCCAGCCCCCAGCCTCCCCTCGCGGCGGCGGAGGAGCCCGCGGTGCCGGCGGGGCGTGCTCTCGGTGTCTCCCTAGCCCAGTGCTGGCCCAGCCTTGCCCCCTCGATACCCTGCTGAGACAAGAGAAGCCCCAGTGCTAATGTCCCAAGGAGCGCCGAGAGGCTCCTTCCCCGGCGGCAGCGCTTTGCGGGCGCCAGGCTCCGCTAGAGGTTGGAGCGGATACCACTGATAAAACAGTGTGTGATTGTCTGCCCGCCCACTCGCCCCTGGTCCTGGCATGGATGAATGGGCCGAAAAGGGATCGGAGCCGGGAGAACCGACCCGCCGGGCTGGGCTCCAGCTGTTGACCTGGGGGAAGGGCGACACTGAAGCCCCTTTTTCCATCTTTCAGCCTGGCTCAAATGTTCTCTCTGCCAAGCTAACTCTCCTTTGCTTCCTTTCAGCTTTCATAATACATCTCAATCTCCCGCTTTGTTTTTTAAATTTAAGTATTGAGATATCTTTTATATCTTATTTATTTGTAAGCAGAGAGATACAGAGAGAATGGGTGCGCCAGAGCCTGTAGCCACTGCAAATGAACTCCAAATGCATGCGCCACTTTGTTCACTGGCTTACTTGGGTACTGGGGAATTGAACTTGGGTCCTTAGGCTCCGCAGGCAACTACCTTAACTGCTGAGCCATCTCTCCAGCCCTTAAATTATTGTTTTTTCCCAGACACGGTGTCATTCTGTAAAATGACAGGCTTGAACTCACCATTGCAAGCCCTGCTTCGGTTTGTTTGCTTTGTTGGTTTCTGGGATAGGGTTTCAAACTCAGGCTGTTCTATAAGTAACCCAAGCTGGCCTTGAACTCACAGGGATCTTCCTGCCTAAACCTCCCAAAAGCTGGGATTACAGATGTGAACCACTTCACCCTGCCCAGCTTCATTTTTAAGTCTTTCTTGCCCTTCCTTTCTCAGTCCCCCTAATCAGGAGCAGGCACATGATCTTTTTCTGTCTCTTAGTACCTAGCATCAAAAAGGCACCAAATAAATGAATGAGTCCCTGCATGGTGGCATATGCCTTTAATCCTAGCATTTGGGAGGCAGAGGGAGGAGGATCTCAGTGAGTTCAAGGCAACCCTGAAACTACATAGTAAATTCCAGGTCAGCCTGAGCTCGGTGAGACCCTACCTTGAAAAATAAATTAATTTAAATAAATAAATAAAACAGGAAAAAGGACCTAACAGGATTTTATCTTTGACCCTTACTTACCCAACTTCCACCTGCCCTGCAATTCAGTGTCTCTCCCCATCTCTGCCACTAGTTCTCCCCTCAATGACAGTCTGATTTTGTGTCCAATGAATAAGAGGAGCATGCAGAAACCTGCCTCTCAAAAGGGGGATACAAGTCGGGCGTGGTGGTGCACGCCTTTAATCCCAGCACTTGGGAGGCAGAGGTAGGAGGATTGCCGTGAGTTCAAGGCCACCCTGAGACTACATAGTGAATTCCAGGTCAGCCTGGGCCAGAGTGAGACCCTACCTCGAAAAACCAAAAAAAAAAAAAAGGGGGGGGGGAATACAAGTGAAATGGACTCATTTCCCACCTACCCACACCCTTCAGATCTCTCTGACCAGCTTCATTTCATCAGCTGTTCCCAATAGATAGTAGCTGGGCTGGAGAGATGGCTCAGTGGTTAAGGCACTTGCCTCCAGTGCTTAAGGCCGGCGTTCAATTCCCCAGGACCCACATACACCAGACCCACAAGGTGGTGGCCCTGTGGCCCTGGTTCTCTCTCTCTCTCTCTCTCTCTCTCTCTCTCTCTCTCTCTCTCTCTCTCTCTCTCCCTCCCTCCCTCCCTCCCTCCCTCCCTCTCTCTCTTTCTCTGCTGAAAAATGAATAAATAAAATATTTTTTAAATGAAGCCCATCCAGGCGTGGTGGTGCACGCCTTTAATCCCAGCACTTGGGAGGCAAAGGTAGGAGAATTGCCGTGAGTTCAAGGCCACCCTGAGACTACATAGTGAATTCCAGGTCAGCCTGGGCTAGAGCGAGACTCTACCTCGGAAAACCAAAAAAAGAAATAAATTAAATAAAATGAAGCCCAGATAAAAAGAATTAGAAAAGTTCTATATTCTTTTTAAAAAAAATAGATAGTAGCTGAGAAGCAGGGGAAGATTGGGGAACCAGTTGTAGGGAAGATGGGATTCAAGAAAGGAAAGGACTGGGCCAAGAAAGGTTAGCTTCTGTTTTTACCCCTACCTACACCTTGACCCTTCCTCATTTCATCACCATCACTACTACCCTAGGTCACTTGGGGGAGAGGGGTCATGCTAAAGATAGGATAACACAAAAGAAAGAAGAGTGGAGTGGTGGCCTTCCTTTCAGCTCATTAGCCCATTCAGGCAGAACCCATTCAGGCAGAGCCCAAAGGAAGGAAGGCTCTGCTCCCTGTAACCAGAGAGCCCAGAGCAGGTCATCTGAGGCTGGTGCCCCAATGTGCTGGGATAGAGGGAGGGGGAGGGCAGGGTCTCTAAGGCAGAATAAACAGAGCTGATGGGTAATCTAGCTAGAGCCAGAAAGGGACACACTAAGTGAAGTCCAATTTTATCAATAATCCTGGGATGCAGCCAGGTTGCTTCCCCAAACTGGCCAGAGGGGGGAAGTTTGAGGAAAAACTGAAAAGCTGACAAGATCTCTTAAGGCCCTCATTCCCTTTTCCTTGGCAAGGTTCCTTACATGATACCTACCTGTTGCCTTTCAGTCCCAGCCTTGGGTGGTTGTTCCAGCTGCAGGATCTTCTCCTTACTTGAGGTTCCCAGTTCTAACACAATTTTGGGAGGTGATGCTATCCAGGAGCCAAGGACTAAGAAGTCCACAAGAAGCTCCAGGAAGAGCTGCCCATTTCAAAGCTGGAAATAACAGGATTCTAGGAATTTTCTCATGACTCCAGGATGGGCTAGCACTACCAGGATTGAATTGTGGTTCTCTAGTTCCTGGGCAAAGTGCATGGACAGGGACCCGAATCTGACAAAAGTCAGGAGTGAACACTCCGGAGTCCCTGGCAAGGAGTGGGTGAGCTGCCTCAGATGCTGGAGACGGGTTTAAAGGGAAGTGGTAGTGAGGGCAGATGGGACTAGACAGGGCTGGAGCTTTCTCTGGTAGAAGTGTAAAGGAAGTCTTCCTCTCAAAAGAGGCTCAGCCAGCACAAGGACGACCAGCAGGGCCCAGAAATTCCCAGTAATAACAAATTATACAAACCCGCCCCTTCCAGCCTCAGTTTCCCCTTCTGATGAAAAAGAGAAGGGAGCTGGCCCACATCGGTGTTCGGCTCTGTAAGGTTGCAGCGGGAAGATGCCCGCATCCAAAGATGCCACTGGAGAATGCTCACTGGCAGCGGGTGAGCTGCGGGGTTCCCCTCCCCTTCGCACCGCTTCTCCTCTCCCCTTCCCCTGAGCCACCCGGGCCCCCGCCCCCGCCCCGCCTCCGGTGTGAGATGGGGGACGGGCGGCGGGCAGAGCCGAGAGGAGCGAGCTAAGCGGACGCTGCCACCTGATCCCAGCCAGGCGCAGGCAGGCAAGCAACTGGCACTGTGCTCAGGGCCCCGGACTGTAGGACTGCACGGGTTTCAGGATAAGGAGCCAGGAGTGAAGGGCACCCATACATACACACACACACACACACACACACACACACACACAAACACACTCGAGTCGGAGGCAGAGCCCGCGCGCACAGCGTGAGTACTGCATTGGCCGGCCTGGGGCGGGCGGCCTGGGGGTGGGGGGTGGGAGGGCGGACGAGGTGGACCGCAAGGAAGGGCAGTCGCGGGAGAGTATTGTGGGGACCCAGTGCTCCGAGAGCTTGAGGAGGCGGCACGCTACCGGCAGGGAGCCAAAGAGAAGCTGAGGGGGCAAATCTGGCCTGTCGCCTATAGTCACCAGACCCCAGGGACCATGGCCCTGGGAGAGACTGGGATGAAACTGAGGAAATGTGAGGTGGGGTGGGTCGGGATGGAGAAAAGAAGATGAAGGAAATTCAGAAGCAGGGATGAAGCGGGGGTGGATAACAGAGAGAGGAGGCTGGGGGACCTGATGCAGGCTGGGGGGCTGGGAAAGGGGGTGAAGATATTCGATCTTCTAGGTCCTAATGTGCTACCTTCTCTGACTTCACCCTTTCCTCTCTGGGTCCCTGGCTCACTTTCCCTCCTCTCTGGGCTGTGCCATCCCCCAAGTCAAGAGTCTCCAGGCCATTGGGAGGTCAGGTCCCAGTGGTCCAGGCCAGGGCACCCTCTCCTCTTAAATACATCAATGTCAGCCCTGAAGCTCAGAGGGGAAAGAGGAGAATGGGATTATTTGGGAGTGGGTGGGTACCTGGGCCAGTTTTCAAAGCTCTGGCTGGCTATATCATTTCTTCTTTGGTTCCCTGGAGAAAAGAAAGCAATTTTCAAAACTGGGCAGCAGTCTGAGGTAGATTGTTCTGACTAAAATTAGCACTGCTATTCTGATAAGGCTGGCACCCTGACCTGCCCAGGATGGCAAGGGGACCTCTTTCTCTCTGTGGAGAAGACACTGGGGGAATAGTCTGAAACCTCTGTGGACAGCATCCAAGGCAATTGCTCAAAGTCTGTCCCAGCAACACCACCATCCACCTAAACTCATTCCAGTTGGCCCCTCATGGTTCCCACTGCTGAGTCTATCTCCAAAAGAGGCATCTTGCAGTGGCCTGGCCCAGGGAAGCCAGTGTCCAAGTGGTACCCTCTGTCCAGACCTGGAATGGTTTGCCTGACTGAGTGCCCATCCAGAAGAGACAGTTATTGCTTTCAAATATCTGAAGATCTGTGATAGAGGAAAATATGTCTTTGCCTTCTGGAAAGGTGGCACTAGCCACAGCACAGAATGGGAGAGGGATGTGCAAGTCAAGCCCAGGAAGCACTGGTCCCAAGGCAGGGTGATCCTCACTGTCCCAGACAGAACTGTGGAATTGTGTAAGCTGCTAAGAAATAGAGCAGGTTGTATCTGTAGAGGATATGCAAACCAAAGCCCCTAGTTCCCATCCCTGGGGGACTGATATCCAAGGAATTCCTGTGCTAATGAAGGCAGGAATTCCCCCAGACAGGCCTCAGCCTGGGATCTGGCTGGCTCCCCAGAGATATGCCTTGTAGGCAGTGGACAAAGTCCTGAGAGTAGAATGGGTGGGTATACCAGGTATACCTTTGCTCTCTGTGTGACTAGGGAAAGACTGTGGAGCTCCCCTTAGACTTGGCCTCTTTGGCTGGCCTAGATTCCTCTGAGAAATAAGGTGCTTTCAGGTGGAAATAAACTTGTCCCTTGAGAAACCATCTGGTCACCAAGTTTTCTAGGCAGGATTTGTAACAGAGAAGGCATGAATCTTCAGAGGGCCAAGAACTTGACTTCTTCCTGCAGGCCAACCCTGCTCTGCCCCCAGAAATGCCTAAAGTTAAGGAGGGCCCAAGTTTCTTGTGCTCTACCCTTGGTTGCCCTCTGTGGTTGGACCCTTCATCCTCTGGGCTCCTGGAGAATTAGTTTGTCTACAGATTGGTGAAGGAAACCAGGTGATGGGGCCCAAGATAAGAGGAAGTATAAATGGGACATCTTTCCACCTAAACAGGTTTAAATGTAATCTGGGATTAATGGGGGGAGGGGGGAGAAACCAAGCCCAGAGCACCAGAGCTCAGTGATGGTGACATTACCTCAGCCCTCCTGGGACCAGGTGTCCTAGTTCCACAACCTTGCACATGCCCATAAGATTGCAAGCCCTCCTCCTCTTTGCAAAGGAGCGTGTGGGGCTGAAGCTGAGTCCAAACCTGGGCACATGCTCCAGAGGTGAGACAAGCTTGTCTTTGCCTGAGGATAGGCATGACTAATAAAACTTGACTTTCTACCTGGACTGCCAAGGCCTGGGCTGCTGCCCTTGGGCCAGTACATTCTTGCAAAGAAAGGAGACTGGCCAGAAAGCAGGACCCTCTGCTTACCTAGAATGGAGGCTTACCTCCTACTGGGAACTCTCAGCAGGTCAGCAAATGGGGGGGGGAGCTACATCTCTCCTCTACCACCACTTTCAAGCTGCCATCCCATCACCTTGGCCAAGCACCTGCACCCCAGTCAGCTGATGGGGCCATCTGGGTTTTAAGTGTCTGGGGATGGAATCCAGACAGTGTTCTATGATTTCAAATTCTTATTTCCCTCCTGGATTTATCAGTACTGGGGTGGGAGCCCAGCCAGGAAGGCTCAGGGCTCAGCAGCATGTAGAATTGCCAGGCCAGGCAGGAATGGAGAAATCAGTTTGAATGGCAACAGCACACATAAGATCTAAGAACATGGACTTTGGAAACAAAGTAGTCTGAGACCCAGCTCTGCAGTTACTGGTCATGAGACAAAGAGAAGCAGACACAGGGCTGAAGAGATAGAATGGCTATAGTCTAAAGGGCTGGCCACATCCCAGACCCTGTAATTCCACCCAAGACTAGGTTATCTGGACTGGTGAGGAGATAGGGTCTTGATGATGGGAGGCAGAAATCGATATGCCTTGGCCTCTCTGCTCACCCTACTCATTGGAGCTCTCCTCTGCAGCAGTCCTGCTAGGGCCTGGCGCCATCTCTTCTGCCACTGCAAATCTGTCTACCTCCATCTTGCCAGGCTTCTCGGAACACTGGCCCTGATACCAGAACCCCAGGAGCCCCCATGAGCACTGGTGAAGGAAGTCCTGGATAGTGAGGGCTGGTCCAGGAGTGGCCAATCCACCATGCCACCCATCCTCCAGCAACTGCAGCAGGCCACCAAGATGAGCCGCAGGAAAATCCTGCTGCTGGTGTTGGGATGCAGCACCATAAGTCTTCTCATCCACCAGGGAGCCCAGCTCAGCTGGTAAGTGGGTAGGGCTTCTTGAGGGGGGGGGTGCATGGATTAGCCACAGAAGAGGGGAGCTCCCCTTCCCATTCTTTCATCTGCCAGAAGAGTCCTTCTCTAGGCTTTGTTCTTTCCCTGTACTTGTCCTCTACAACAGCCACACAGGCAGGGATTGGACCCCCATGGGAACAACTGAGCCAATTGCTGGAAGTTATATAATCAGCCAGGGATTCAACTCTGACTGGAGTCCTTCTCACAGTATCACAGCTAAGTGTCTCCCCAGTGGGCTGCAATTTCTTATTTTTACTTTTATTTATTTCTGTTTTGTTTTGTTTTTCAAGGTAGGGTCTCGCTCTAGCCCAGGCTGACCTGGAATTCACTATGTAGTCTCAGGGTGGCCTTGAACTCACAGTGATCCTCCTACCTCGGCCTCCCGAGTGCTGGGATTAAAGGTGTGCGCCACCACGCCTGACTTTTTTTTTTTTTGTCTTATTATTTTTGCTATGCGGGCAAAGCCCTCCACGTCTGAGCCCATTTTCTCATCTATAAAATGTGTGACCCACCTTAATACTGGCCACCTGTGATGACTGATGGGAACCTGGCCACTGCTCCTGACTTAATATAGTGAATTTTAGGGTCTTGCCTTCCCCATTTTTTACATAGTCTGTCCCCAAAAATGGTGTGAATGGGCCCAGTGCCCCTTGCCAAATCCCTTGCTGACTTTATAAATGTCTGTGTAGACATTATCGTGGGACCAAACCAGCCAGACAGGAGATCCCAATGGTGTTTCCCAAAGCCTCTTAAGAGTTTCTTTCATCACTTGATGCTCATAATGGTAGAGAATCAGGAGTGAGCCGGGTGTGGTGGCGCACGCCTTTAATCTCAGCACTCAAGAGGCAGAGGTGGGAGGATTGCCGTGAGTTCAAGGCCACCCTGAGACTACACAGTGAATTCCAGGTCAGCCTGGACTAGAGCGAGACCCTACCTCGAAAAAACAAACAAACAAACAAAAAAAAAAAAAGAATCAGGAATGAATCAAAGCCTGCAGCAATCCCAAGCATCCTTATCAGGATCAAGGAGCAGAAATGAAAGCTCCATGAGGGCCAAGAATATTGAGCTTAGAACAATGCCTGGCAAATATTAAATGCTGAATGAATCTCCAAAGACCTTAACAGAAACACAACAATGGGTTCCTCCAAATCTAGTGTTATCTACCAGAAAAGTGACAAACAAGCCAGTAAAGGAGTAAAAATGAGGGCACAAGCCTTTAATCTCAGCACTCAGGAGGCAGAGATCAAAGAATCACTGTGAGTTCAAGGCCAGCCTGGGACTACAGAATGAGTTCCAGGTCAGCCTGGGCTAGAGTGAGACCCTACCTCAAACCCCCCCTCCCTCCTAAAAGAGAGTAAGAATGAAAATGACAAAGAGAAGAAAGATTTGGTGAATAAATTGTCTCCAGATTCTCCTAGGGTCCTCAGTCTTTAGTTATATAAAGTGAGATTCTTCAAGGATCTCCCAGAGCCTTTGTCCTTTTTATTATTTATTTCTGCATAAACAAGTTACCTTCAAATTTAGCAGCTGAGCCAGGTGTGATAATGCATGCCGTTCTAGCACTCAGGAGCCTGAGGCAGGAGGATCACAAGTTAAAGGCCAACCTGGGCTACAGTGACCATATTTCACCAAAACCACCAAACTTAACACCTGAAAACAGCATACATGTATTCTCTTTCTATGGGTCGTGATTCCAGGTGTGGCTTCCTGAGACTCCAGGTCTTTTGTGGGTTTGCAACCAAGGTGTCTGTCAGGGTTGCAGTCTTATCTGAAGGCTTGACTGGAAGGAATCGGTTCCAAGCTCACTCAAGTGGCTTGGCAGACTTCTGTTCTTCAATCAGGTGGATGAATTGGAGCCTCAGTTCCTTGGGGGCTGTTGTCATGTGGTGCCTCCCTAAAGGGATGCCCACAATCTAGAGAATGATTAAAAAAAAAAAAAACAGGAGCCAGGCTGGAGAAATGGTTCAGTGGTTAAAGCGGTTGCTAGCAAAGTCTAATGACCTGGCCCAAGTTTGATTCTTTCCCCAGTTCATTTGCAGCAGCTGGAGGCCTTGGTGGGCTCATATTCTCATTCTCATTCTCTCATTCTCATTCTCATTCTCATTGGCCTTGGTGGGCTCATATTCTCATTCTCTCTCTCTCTCTCTCTCTCTCTCTCTCTCTCTCTGTCTTCTCTCTCTGCTTACAAATAAATAACTAAAAAATATTTTTTAAAAAACAGTAAAATTGAAGCCCGACTTTTCCCGATATATACTCAGAGGTGACATCCCATCATTTCTGTCCTTATTTTTTTCTTTTGTTTTTTGAGGTAGGGTCTCACTCTAGTCCAGACCCTTGCCCAAACTGACCTGGAATTCACTATGTAGTCTCAGGGTGGCCTGGAACTCACAGCGATCCTCCTACCTCTGCCTCCTGAGGGCTGGGATTAAAGGCGTGTGCCACCACGCCCGGCTTGTCTGTCCAGTTCTATTGCTTACGGCCCATCAGTAAGTCTCATCGCACTCAGCTGGAGGAGAAGGCACGAGGGGCCGCCAGCAAGGGTCGTCGGGCTCACCCTGTTCCAGGGGTGAAGCTCAGGCTGGGCATATCCTTCGGGAGGGATGGAGGTCAAGCCGCAATCTTGCATATCCTCCTCTCACGTCTCCTGGGCCTTGCCAGGTACCCCAAACTGTTCCCTCTGAGTTGCCCACCTCTGAAGGAGTCACCGCCTCGAGCCAAGCACACGACCGTGGCTTTCCTGAAGACACACAAGACGGCGGGGACAACGGTGCAGAACATCCTGTTCCGCTTCGCCGAGCGCCACAACCTGACGGTGGCCCTGCCGCACCCGAGCTGCGAGCACCAGTTCTGCTACCCGCGGAACTTCTCGGCGCACTTCGTGCACCCGGCCACGCGGCCGCCGCACGTGCTGGCCAGCCACCTGCGCTTCGACCGCGCGGAGCTCGAGCGCCTCATGCCTCCCGGCACCGTGTACATCACCATCCTGCGGGAGCCGGCCGCTATGTTCGAGTCGCTCTTCAGCTACTACAACCAGTACTGCCCGGCCTTCCGGCGCGTGCCCAACGCGTCTCTGGAGGCTTTCCTGCGCGCGCCCGAGATCTACTACCGTCCCGGGGAGCACTTCGCCATGTTCGCGCACAACACGCTGGCCTACGACCTGGGCGGCGACCCCGAGCGCAGCCCCCGCGACGACGACGCCTACCTGGCGGGCCTCATCCGCCAGGTGGAGGAGGTCTTCTCGCTCGTCATGATCGCCGAGTACTTCGACGAGTCCTTGGTGCTGCTGCGGCGCCTACTGGCCTGGGACCTGGACGACGTCCTCTACGCCAAGCTCAACGCGCGCGCCGCCACCTCCCGCCTGGCCGCCATCCCCGCGGCGCTGGCGCGCGCGGCGCGCACCTGGAACGCGCTGGACGCCGGCCTCTACGACCACTTCAACGCCACCTTCTGGCGCCGCGTGGCCAGCGTCGGCCGCGCGTGCGTGGAGCGCGAGGCGCGCGAGCTCCGCGAGGCCCGCCAGCGCCTGCTGCGCCGCTGCTTCGGCGACGAACCCGTGCTGCGTCCCGCCGCGCAGATCCGCACCAAGCAACTGCAGCCGTGGCAGCCCAGCCGCAAGGTGGACATCATGGGCTACGACCTGCCCCCCGGTGGTCGCGGCGCAGGCCCGGCCACCGAGGCCTGTCTCAAATTGGCCATGCCCGAGGTGCAGTATTCGAACTACCTGCTGCGCAAACAGAAGCGCCGGGGCGGTGTGCGGGCTAGACCCGAACCTGTCCTGGATAATCCCCCGCCACGGCCCATCAGGGCGCTGCCCCGCAGCTCCCGGGGCTCCTGAGTTCCTCCTGCCTCCCGAAACCCAGGTCCTGCTCTGCCCTATCTTCCCAGGAGGAAGCTGTCTGCAGGTCCTGCCTTTGTTTTAGGGCCTTTTCCTCCCAGGGCTCTTGAGCCTCGCACCCAACTTGGAGGTACATCTCTGCGTCTGAGCCCACCTCCCCAGCTTCGGCTGACCACCACCTTCTGTGATGTGATGTGATGTGATTTGATGGCACCGAGGCTCCATCAAGCCCTGGGCCATCCTCTCTTTCCCAACTCTCTTGTGGATGACTTTGATAAGAGGCCTAAGGGTCGTCCAAATCTGCCCACTCTGCCTTTTTTTCTGGGGGGCTGAGCCCCCTACCTGTCTTTATTTGGGGGGGGGGTTGAAGATGATGACCACAAGCCCCAGAGAGGGGTGGAACCCTGGGGAAAAGATGTGCTTACAGTCAGCGTCCAGGCTCTTGCTTTTCCAAGGGCTGAGAGGCCCTGTAAGGTCTTCCAGGTTCTATCTTCCCTAGAGACCTAAGCTGCTCCCAGAAACCAGAGGTCTTTGAACTTTTGATTTGGTTTTCCCTTTCTTTCTTTCTTTCTTTCTTTCTTTCTTTCTTTCTTTCTTTCTTTCTTTCTTTCTTTCTTTCTTTCCTTCTTCCTTTTTTAATAAAACAACTTTAAATTGTGCAGCCTGTATATTAGTTATTGAAAGCTAAATTCCCCATGTTTGAGGATGAGGCAGAGGTCTGGAAGATGCTATGGCTGTCACAATGAAGATGGAGACCCAGGTTTGATCAAGCTCCCTGTTGCCCTTCCCAAAGGCCCACAACCCTCCTCAACCCTTTGGCTTGGCTTATCAACACATTATGGGCACCTCAGCCAAAGCTTTCCATGAATTCAATTCAGCAACATTTCCCAATATTGTCTCTATAACTTGGGATACAGGCGAATGTGGTAGATAGGACATGTAACCTCACAGAGCTCCTGGGAACACAATCATAAACAAACCTGGAAATCAGGAAGTACTACGCAGAACAGCTCGAGCAAACAAGCATGGCTTTGGGACGCTGGGGGAGGATCATTTTCAGATAAGAGGGTGTTCAACTCCAACTTTTTTGTTTTGTTTTGATTTTTTAATATTTTACCTTATTTATTTGAGAGAATGAGAGAAAGGCAAAGAGAGAGAGAGATAATAGGTGTGCCAGGGCCTCCCAGCCACTGCAAACTCCAGACACATGTGCCATGTTGTGCATCTGGCTTTATCTGAGTACTGGGGAATTGAATTCAGGTCCTTCTGCCTTGGCAGGCAAGTGCCTTAACTGTCATCTCTCCAGTCCTGTTTTTAATTTTTTTTTTTTTTTTTTGGTTTTCCAAGGCAGGGTCTCACTCTAGTCCAGGCTGAGCTGGAATTCACTGTGTAGTCTCAGGGTGGCCTTGAACTCACAGCGATCCTCCTACCTCTGCTTCCCAAGTGCTGGGATTAAAGGCATGCGCCGGCTTTAAATTTTTTTAAGGTAGGGTCTCTAGCTCAGGCTGACCTTGCACTCTGTAGTCCCAGGCTGGCCTCACAGCACTCCTCCTACCTCTGCCTCCTAAATTCTGGGATTAAAGGTGTGCACCACAATGCCCAGCCATTCAACTCCAGTTTTACCTCCTCCTGTGAGGTCTTGACTTTACCACTGGGCATTTTCTTGCCCATAAGAAAATGACAAATATTACTTGGGTAAGGACCAATTCCTCCAGTTTCTCTTAGCACAGCAAGATATCCTGCGATTTTTATTAAAATCTCCCTTTAAAAAAATAGAGAATCAGGGTTTCTGTTACTTGGCATATCTGGACAAGTAATAAAAAAATAGCTAACATGGCATAGCCTATGTGCCAACCACTATTTAAGAGCTTTGCATGGCTTGAGGTATGAAGTAAGCACTCTTTTCCAACTGAGGGAGCTATAATTTAGAGAGGTTAAATGATGGCCCAGTCACACAACTAAAAAATGGCTACTAGGATTTGAACCCAGGCAGTGCTGCTTCTGCATCTGTGTTTATGTGTGCTTTGTCCAGTGCTGGATAAAGAAAGTTACACGCCAAAGGCTAGGCTGACTTCCAGACCTCCCAAAAGAATGTAAAATGAGACGCTGCTATCAGCTCTTATCATATTTTTCATGGAGACAGTGGTTGGCCTTTTGGTACAGTGATTGGTTGGCAGGTTATATGACACTCTATTTCTCTGCTTTCTATTGCTATAACAAAATACCTGAAACTGAATAATTTTTGAGGAAAAGTGTTTTTTTGTTTGTTTTTTGGCTCTGAGTTCTAGAGCTGGAAGCATAGTGCTAGTATCTGCTCAGCTTCTGATGACAGTCTCTTGGCAAGTGGGCACAGGCAGAAGAAGAGACAAAACACTAGGGCAGCCTTCCTTTATAACAGCATATTCTCAAAAACCAATCCAGTCCCCAAGAGCAAGAACACAGATCCATGAAAAAGGCATTAAGCCTCTTCCTGAGCTAGTCATTTCTTCGGCCCTAGCCTCTGTGAGCACTGTTCAATTACGAGTCAAATTTTAATATGAGTTTTAGAGGAAACAAATACCATCTTAACCATAGCACACTCCCTGAGTTTGAAAGGGACTGTTAGTGTAGCACCCATTTTTTTTTAAAACCAGGAAAGCTCTGGAAAGAGCATTAATTAGTGCCGTGCAAATCCATGACTAGGTTTCTGATGCTAAGCAGTAATAAAATAAAGAATTGTATTAGACTCAAGGTCATTTATCCAAAGACAGGGCTAGATGGTGTCTGCTACCACCTTGTAGATTGTATCATCTTCTCCTTACCTTAGCCTCTGGCCATACCTCTGCCAGGAATGGAAAATTCAGACATGCCTTTCTGATGTGCCTTGATGGGCCTCTCCTGCTCTCCCTGGCCCTCGGGCAGGCAGGGCCCCTTTCTGTTGCCTTACTTCAGTAGAGAACACAACTCTGGACTCATAAATACCTCATCCAAGGACTAACAGAATCATCTGGAACTAAAAGAGAGTTTCTCCGTCTGACCCTGGGGCAGGATCAGACCCTGAGCTGAACACAGGCTCTGGGATTCCTTGGTTCCAACAGGTCCAGAGTCCACCACAGCCAATGCAGCAGGTCCAACCCCTTGAGTCCCATATCCTGCAACAAGGTTCCTTCCACCAACACACACTTGGCACTGCCAACCCTGTGTGTGAAAAAAGCTGGGCTAGGGGTGCTGCATGCCAGTTTGGAATTGAAATCTCCCTATAAACCCCTGTGCTAAATACTTA
>PVHP010036247.1:7735-18105 GCA_004024765.1 Zapus hudsonius | reverse complement strand
TCCAGCCTGGATGAGGACCAGTGACCAGGATAAAGTCCTTGCCAAAGCATCCATAGAATTGCATTAAATATGCCAAAATGCTAAAGGAAAACATGGCCCAAACCTAAAGGAAACTGAGAGAATGGCATACAAATAAAATGAGAATATTAGTGGAAAAATACCAATTATAAAAGGAACTACCCTCTTTAGCAGCTGATAGAAGGTCTCATGGTCACATGATCCACAGCTGGTAGAATGGGAGGTCTCATGATCACATGACCCACAGCTGGTTAAATGGGAGGTCTCAGGTTCACATGACCTACAGCTGTTGGATTTCTAGGTCTCAGCTGGTGGATTGGGTGTTCTCAGTCTCGCATGCTCACAATCATTTGGCAGCCATTTACTAGCAAATGGCACTGTAGTACTGGGGTTCCATATAGGAGACAGAGGCTTGGCTCTCACGAACAATAAGGTCCATTATGGAAGACAGGCCTTAGTAGCCATCACTGGCCACCATGAATGTCCCAGCCACAAACCTAGCCCAGAAAGTGTTCAGCTGTTTTTGAACATTTTCCGAGTTGGCTCTGCCACCATGACCATAAGTCATGGGGCCCAGGAAAGTCACTATACTTACTTGGGGTCAGGTCATTGGGCCACAATCCTTGGTCCCAGCTGTTAACCCTAGAATTCCCTACCTTCCCATTCAGCTCAAAATAGAAACACAGCATATCAAAATTTACTGAATGAAAGGGATGTCTAAGAAAGTAGTTTATATGAACAAAATATTTCAAGTTATCACCCTTGATTTACTAGGTAAGGAGCTATGACCCGAACAAACAGCCCAGTTAGCAAAGGAAAACATAATAAAAACTTTAAAACAGAAAGACAATGAAAAGCATTAGTAAAGCTAAGTGTGGGCTTTTGGAAAGAAGTTTATACTTGTTGGGCCCTGCTAAGAGACATGGAGGATATAGGGTTTTGCTGAGACAGGAAGGCATCCGGGAACCCTCCAGCCTCCAGGCAGGCCACAGCTGTGCCCTGAGATAAGCTGAGATAAGCAGGCAATTCAAGGCCTAAACTCAGTCCAGCTGTAATAACAAACCTAAACCATAAGGTTACATTTCCTCTACAGCCATCACCATGCTATACATGTCTAGAGTCATGTAGCCCCCTCAACTTATCTGTGCAAATTAGGTATCCACAGGTTACTGGCCCCTGCCAATCAACTCAGGAATCTTCCATAGACTATCCTGCCCCTACCAATCTCTGTGCTGCCTATGTCCCTTCCTCTAACTTTTCCTCTATATAAACAACTTTTATCTATACAATAAATGAGAGCTGTCCACTGCCATGTTCTCCCGGGTCTCTATGCCGGTTGGCCTACCACTATCCCAAGGACGCCGTTCTCCCAGATCTGTGGATGAACCTGAGTGTTAATGTACCATGACCTCCGAAGTAATCCACGGACCCGGTCGCATATACTTTCTGTAAATTCTCTTGAGTTTCAACCACTTTATACTGAATTCACTTCAGTAGTGGGATACCCTACTGTTGACACAGC
Organism: Zapus hudsonius; assembly: GCA_004024765.1. Taxonomy (NCBI): domain Eukaryota; kingdom Metazoa; phylum Chordata; class Mammalia; order Rodentia; family Dipodidae; genus Zapus; species Zapus hudsonius. The sequence goes on along the minus strand of PVHP010036247.1, from coordinate 16,565 downwards.
TAAAAAGTACTTAAAATTATCATGTAATTTCCCCTTTAATCAGTATTTGCACCATTCCATCTGGAAAATCAACTGTTTCTGTCTTCCAAAATACACACTTTAAGCACATACTTCTCTCGCCTCTGCTGCCAGCTCCCCGGTTTCAGCCAGCGTCGTCTCCTGGCAGGAGAAAAGCAGTTATTTCCCAGCTGGACTTCCTGCTTCCAAACTCAATGCCCGCAATCCATTCAGACCCAGAGCAATCTCTCCAAACATTTGCAGCTATATTTCAACACATAAATGGGCTTAAATAATTACATAACCATCATAATGGATCCATTATCCTGGCTTAAATAATAAAATATCTACTACTACTTTTGAAATCTTCTCCATCCTCAGATTAGTGCAATGTCCTCTATTAATATAAATGAAATTCACATTAATATCCTCCACACTATTCTTTGTGATTGGAAACATGAAACCCTTTTGTTTTGTTCCATGTATTTTCTGGAATTCTCTCCCATGCAGCACACTTGTTTTTGTTGCCATGTTGATTTCCACTAGAGATGAGTAGTTACTGTGCTATTGGACAGGTGACCCACTGGTGAAGACTCCCTTAAGTGGCTGCCTGAGAGGCCTTGCTACTTGTGCTGACACTTTCTCTTCTTTCTTGATGGGGAGTTACCTACCTTTCCTCCTGACTGGTTTGCTTATCTGTACCAGTGTGACTTCATGACCTGATAACTTCCTTATGGGGGATAACATACATTTCTTTTTTTTTAACTGTATACATTCATATTTTATTAATAATTATACATTGAATTACTTATATATTTATCTAAGAATTTAATTGCTTATTTTAAAAACAGCCATCATTGGTTAAATATTTATCACGGGCTCAACATACTACAAATTATTTTGTAACATTTTTATTGGCTTAGAATTATATATATTAACATACCAATATGATCAGTATCATAGGTTCTTAGATAAAGCTATTGAATCCATGATGACAATCCCTCATATGCATTAGTTATTCTCCCCCCATGACTCTTACATTCTTTCCACCCCCTCTTCCGCAAATTTCCGTGAGTTATAGTGGGTGAGTTTAAATATTGCATAGTTATTAGGTTTTTAAGAGTCTGTAAATTTGTATTTTGGACAATTTTGGGCACCCTTGGTGCCTCTCTTTATTACCCTTCCCCAGATTATCTGCCTTGCTGTAGGAATAGCTCTTTTGCTCCTCATCTCACTTCCTTAGAGGTTGCGTTAAGGCTCTAAACGGTGAGTTTGAGGTGAATTGTCTCATGCTTGGGTGTCAGTAACATACCTTTCTTAATGAACAGTTTGTTGAGTTTTGATGGTGTGAATGCCTTCTCTCTTTGTTTTCTTGCTTGGCCAACAAGATCCTAGATTTTTAACCCACAGTCTCAAATTGCTATTTTATGTTTTTTTAAAAAAAGCTCATTGTCCTTTTCATTTACCCACTTTTTATCATCATTTTATTTGGATTAAAAAAAAAAGTCTTCAGTAAAGCCTCATTTACAAATGCCATCAGGAATGAGCTGGCCTGCAGTTTTTAGACCTGTAGAAGCACCTTGGTGTGGAATGTCTGCTTGCACTGATGTTTTCTGATCACCTGTTGCTGTGAAGAATGGCAAGCTCTAACATTCCTCACAGGGAAGCTGCATTTCTCTTGTTTGAGTGACTTTCTGTCCTTTTGGTATTCTGTTGTTTTCTGTAAGTCGTTCAGACTCGGCCATGGTTTGGAAGGACACATTCCCTCACAAGACCCCTGTGTGAAAGGCAGGGGCCTCCCTCCATGGCCCTGTTGGTAATGGTGACACCTGAAGTCAGGAGACCTACTTGAAAGTCTTACAGTCCTGTGGGCCATGCTCTCAAGAATGTTTCTTCTTTCTCTATTCAGTTCCCAGCTCCAAGAGGGAAGCAGCTTCCTGTGCCAAGCATTCCTACAATGATATCCTGTGCCTCCATCATAGCCCTAAAAGCATGGAGGCTAAGCAACCATGGAATGTATTCTGCGAAATTTGATACAGAATAAGCCTTTCCTCTTTTTTAAGTTGATACTGTCACATATTGTATTACAGTACCAAAAAACTGACTAATATAAATGCCTTTCCTTTATTTAACTTGCTTAAAATTCTACTCAGTTCTGAAAGTGTTATAATCTAACCATGATAATATGTTCATAATTCTTCTTTATATGTTTAAAATTACTCTAACTGAAAAGTTGGAAATATGTATCTTAAAGCATCACATAGTTGATTAAGCCTATTTCTAATGTAGTATATGGACTTATATTTGTGGGTATATTGAAATCTATTTGTGGTTCTATATTTTGCACAAGATTTATAATTTTAAGGACTTTTTAAAATTTATTTTGTATTAATTCAAAATTATTTTTCTTGTATTGATTTGAAATTTATCCAATTTTTGTCCTTTAAAATAGCTGTTTGGTTTATCTGATATCCAATTATAACCCTTTAAGTTAGTTTCACATTTTAATTCTCCTACATAAAGATTACATTAAATATAATTTTTATATTTGGTCTGGTTTAACTGTGCTAACACTCTGACTTCTACTTACTGGTTGGATGTCTTTCTGGACCGTTCTTTCTTCTCACTGAAGCACACGTGGAAATGACTTGGGCATGCAACTGTGGTTTAAAGTGCTGTTGACTGTCTTTAAAAAATATTTTATTTATTTGAGAGAGACTGAGAGAGAGAAAGAGGCAGACACAGAAAGAGAGAATGGGCACACCAGGGCCTCCAGCCACTGCAAAATCACTGTGGACACATGTACCACCTTGTGCATCTGGCTTTACATAGGTACAGGGGAATCAAACTGGGTTCCTACTGCTTAGCAGGCAAACGCCTTGACCACTAAGCCATCTCTCCAGCCCATGCTGTTGGTCAACTTATCTCCAAAATGCTTTTATTTTCTTTTCAAAGCGTTCTATGAATATTTTATAATATTTTTTCTTTCTGATTAGTTTTAAAAGTTGACTATCTGATTCTACTTTCTTTTTGCCTGATGTTTTATTCAATGTTAACAGCTTGTGCAGTTGCTTGTTTTGTTAGTACTGGGGCTTGAATCTAGAGCTTTACACATGCTCTGCAAGCATTCTACCACCCAGCGATGTCCACAGCTCTTTCTAGTTCTTTATACTCCACCTATGTATCTGGAGTTCACTGGCATTTGAAGAATTCATACATGCTTATTTACTTGGATTAAAATTTATTTTTCTTCTAAACTTAAGTATCTGTGTCTTTCATTAATATGCAAAAAACTGAGAAAATCATTACATACAGTATCTTCTCTGTCATACACTGATAAATTAGGGTCAAGAGTTTAGGGGGTATTAAAAAAGACTGACTTACAAACAGCACCCCAAAACAGTCAAGCCTATGGATGTAGAGGTAGGATGACCCTGCTATGATTATCCACAAAGGTTTTTTTTTTTTTTTCTAATTTGCTTTTCTGACATCAAGTAGGGAACGTCCTTCCTCTCCTTGGCTCCTGGTCTGCTCATTGTTAAAGAAAATGGTTTGGAAAAATGGATTGCCATATATTAATTGCCCAATATGACCCACATCATGAATACCCATAGCCACTGAAGAGAACCTAGAAAATTCACTGTATAGCTCATTAAGAGGCAAAAGTCCTAGAGTGAGGCAGGGGGCAGGGTTTTCATGGTGCTAAGGCTAATTGAACTGTAAATAAATAAATAATAAATAAATAAACCCTGGAATGAACAAAATGAATCCCTAAGTTTGGAACCTTGTGAGTCTTCATTGTTCAGAAGGGAATATGTATCAGGTCTCCACAGCAAGCCCGATTTCTGCCTAAGTAGAGGGTGGTGATTCAAAACACTAGATTATGACTCCCATGACTGCTGGGCTGGCAAGCCTGAACTCTGCAGGGCAAGCCAGAAGGATGGAGGGGACATACAGAAGACTTGATAGTATAGATATGAATCCAAAGGGAGATGAGAGGTAGAAGTTTTGATTTCCCAGAGAACCTTCCTCTTTTCTCTGAAGGGCCTCCTCTAAATGGATGACCCACACTATGGAGAGGAGTGTCACTCAGACTCTAATTACTTGCATGTTACTCTGATCTAAAGACAAATGATTTAGCAGAAAATCCTTGATTTGTGTTTGACCATTGCCTCAGTTCTGTGGTCTATAAAGTTATGTGTCCTAAATACCAAGTGAGGCCTACATACTTGATCATTTGAGGTAGGGCTGGCAGACAACTGTGAGGAGTCAAAGTGATGAGAACATGAAAAGGTCAGATGAAGCTTAAAGGGGGCTCTCAGAATATATTTGCATAGTGTTTATGTATATGTATATGTCTAGGAGACTGTTGTAGAATGTTATTGTGTAATGATAAAAATAATACATAGAGGATGTTCTTAATAAATCTAAAGATAATGCTGAACAAGGCAAAGAAACTGTTTTGTGTGCTTTCAATAAAGTGGAGAATGAAAGGGTGTGTGAGGGAATAATGGAAGGGAAATGATTAGAAGATATCAGAGTGCACTTGGATAGGAGGAATGACTTCTACTGTTCTGCAGTACAGTGGATAACCATGGGTGACAAAGTTAATTGAATATTTGCAAGTAGCCACTAGAATAGATTTAACCCCCCCCCAAAAAAAAAAGAAATAGTAAAAGTCTGAGATTGTAGATATTCTAATTATTGCAGTCTTTGGATCACACAATACACATGTGGCAATGCTGCTCTGTACTCTATCATATATATAGTTGCTAGGTTCTAAGTGCAGCCAACACCCTGGTCCCCTCCCCTAGCCTGCCTCAAGGGAAGTTTCCGCACCTAGACTGAGGCCTGCCTCCAGAACAGGAGCTAATGCCCCACCACCTGCTGTGTCTCTGTCTGTCCGGAGGCACTGTCCTTCCTGATAAGGGGAGCTACGTGACCACCTGGCCACTTTCCCCAAGCTGGACATTCCCCATAAAAGCCTGATCTTGATCTTGCCTTTTGCTCTCTTCCATTTTGGGAGATAACCTGGAGTTTGGGGGTCCCTTTCCTTCTATTAAAATCTTTCCTTTCAGAGCAGTCTCTCATGGTGGTCATTTCTATTCTAACACTAAGTAAAAGCAATTTTTAAAAGCTAGTGCCAGTACCAAAGTTTGGAGTCACAAGGGCTCTGAGCACAAATAGATTGAGAAAGGTCCCTTTTGCAGGGGGTTATAGGTGTGATGGAGAGGCCTTGATCAAGAAAGTAAAATTTTTCAGGAAAGAGAATCCCAACTCCAGGGAGAGAAATTAAAGTGAACTTTATATTTAATTGACCTTGAATTTGAGATATCATTGAGAACTGACTATATATGCATCATTATTTATACAAAAATGCTAAGTATTAAAAGGGATTTCCAAATAGGGCCTGGGTCATTCAGGAAATAAATCAAGTAAATCAATAAATGGGACCTCAGGAAACCAAAAAGCTACTATACAGCTAGCGAAATCATTCACTGAGGCAAGAAGCCACCTATTTAATGGTAGAAAAATCTTTGCCAGCTATACATCTAAGAAGATTGATATCTAGGATATAAAGAACCCCAAAAGCCAAACAATATAAAATTAAGCAACCCACTCAAAAATGGGCTATGGGCTTGAACAGAGAGTTCTCAAAAGACAAAATACAAAGGGATAATAAATATTTAACATAATGTTCAACATCTTTATCATCAGGGAACTATAAATTAAAACTCCTTTGAGATTACATCTCACCAAGGTCAGAATGACTAGTATCAAAAAATCAAATGACTACAGATGCTGGTGAGCGCATGGGGGGAAAGGAGTTCTTATTCATGGTTGATGGAGAGTGAACTGATACAGCCACTATGGAAATCAGTACGGAAGTTTCTGAGAAAGCTAACAGTACATCTGCCCTGTGACCCAGTGATACCTCTCCTGGGACTCCTAAGGACTTCACACTTTTCTCGAGAGATACTTGCTCGTGGTTGTTTATTGCTGTTTTAATCACAATAGTTAGGAAATGAAATCAGCCTAAATGCCCATCAATGGATGATTGGATAATGAAGGTGGTACATATGCACAAGTGGACATTTATTCAGTTGCAAAGAAAAAAAAATGGAACTATGAAATTTTCAGGAAAAAAGGATGGATCTGGAAGCTACTATGAAGTAAGGTAACCAAGGCTCAGAAAGACAAATATTGCAAGTTCTCTCTCATTTCCAGATCCTAACTTTGAATTCTTAGATTTTTATGCAAGTTGGAGTAAGAGTCATGTCGAAGTTCAGGCACACACCGCTGGGATGAATTTCCCACAAGGAACAGTTTTGGGTGGAAAGTATTTATTAAACTAACAGATCCAGGGGAACTTTTAGAATGGTTAAAGAAGCTGACCCCCTCTCACAGATATAAGCACAGAGAGAGAGAGAGAGAGAGAGAGAAACAGAGAGAGAGAGACAGAGAGAGACAGAGAGAGAGAGAGACCCATCACCAGTACTTTTAATACAAGCAAGCACACTCTAACTCATCAAAACAGCAGGAACTTCAGGCCTCAGCTCAGACTGTTCTTTGCATATGTATAATTGGAATTTTTTGGAAACACCTTAGGCCTGGACCCTAGGAGGCCATGCTTGGGTGACACCTCCTCCAGCCAGGCAGCTAAAAAAAACAAACTAATAAATTTATTGGGGGTCATCCATTCAAACTACCATGAGTCAGTAGATGCCAGGAGGCTCTAAAGGAGCCTTGAGGGGTGGAATATGGGACAGTGAAGTGCTGGAGGCGGAAAGGTTGAAGTGGGGTCAGGGTAAGGGAATGGAGGAGTGGAGGGGTAGGGTGAAAATTAACCAAACATAAAAATGTTATGAAAAATATCAAATTGAAAACTCCTGGCTAACTAGTTTAAAAATATTGTTAAGATTTTAAAAATTGGAGAGTTTGGACCAAAACTCCAAGGGGAGGATGGGTAATGTTGCTCTTTGAAGCCATAGGTTGTTGCAAGAAAACCTGTGCCAGGATTGGGTCACCTCAGAGTTCAGAGGAGCTTAAAAGCTCCCCCAAACCACATAGATTATTGCTAAGGCTCTCCCAGTGGCCCATCAGAATCACATGATAAAGCCCTCCTGCTAAATACCTCAGGCATAAGTGCAGAACACTGCTGCATCTGTGAGGGAAGCCTCTTCCCTGCTGGCCAGCTGTAGTAGTGCTAGAAAGGGCTAAGTTGGCTGCTGGGGAGAAAAATCATCAACAGTGATTCAACCCTGCATTTTACACAACTGACCAATCTGACCAGAGTTACCCACTGATGCAAGGGTGACATGATGATTGTACTAACCAACTGCTTCTTTGATTGTATCTGAGGCCTGCTCTGAGGGACTGATTGTCAACACACCCTATCTTGTAAGGTCCACGACCCCTGAAGACAGACCACCAGAGACTCAAGTCAGAGCAAAGGCAAGGGTCGCTTTATTTGATCAGGTTCCAACCCGGTCCGTGGTCATTCAGCAGGCTGAGACCAACAGCCCTGAGTGCAGGATCTCAAGTCTTTTTATAGACAGAAATAAACAGTTTGGGTGGGCTATTTTCTCATTGGTACATTCATATGTTCATATTTTGCTGCATGCGGGCTATTCAGTCCAAGGGTTATGTTTAGTCATCCAACGCAAGCATTTTACAGAAGCCAAGTAAGTGGTTAGTCATCCTTATCCTTCTACATTCCTAAGATGCAAGCGATTTACAGAAGCCAGATAAGCAGTTGGTTACTCAACTCCATCTTTCTGTGTCTTATCAGGCAGCTGCACATCTGGTGTTCTTCTCAAGACCAATGGCTCAGCTATTTTTTAGAGTCTAACTGAGCAGTTTAAAATAAGCACTTAGCCATTCCTTTATTTTTACCTTCACAATCTCATCTGAATACCTACTCAAATACCCAAGTCTGGGAAGGTAATAAAACCTATTAGAAATGCTAACACCGTCATTTGACTAAATGAATAAGTTTTGTTCATCATACTTTTCTCTAAATATTTGTTATGTATATGCCAATAAATTAGTGTTGCCCTCATCTATGGCCAATGAAGCTTCTTTTCTAAGATAGTAGTGGGTACCAGAATGACTCAAAACTCATCAAGGTACAAATAATGACTGCTGACTGGTCATCAGGAAATGAGACGTCTCTATCATGCCCTCAAGGGTTCAGGAACGATTGTGAAGGAGGGGGAGATTCTAAGAGCAAGAGGAGTGGAAGGAGTTCTTTGTGATACTGTCCTCTGGTCATAAAGTGACCATCACATTGATGACCTCACAGTGGCTACAGTTTCACAAGACCTACATAACATTGAGCCCATCAACATTTTAATATCAATGATTTAAAAAGGCCAAAAAATACAAATAAATTATGGAGGGATTCAATAGATGGGAGCCTTGGGGGGTGGCAATCAGAGTAAAGAAGGTAATGGGAGGGGATTATTAACAAATCATAGTATGTTCATATGTGAAAGTTGTCAACACAAAGGTATAAGCTGGTTATGTGAATGCAGACAGGGAGGAGCAGTCGAATATGTGGATTCTTGTCTTTACTGTGGTTTATGGTGTTAACTGGGTCAGTTGGACACGTCCTGTGTTCCTTAAAGCTGGAGTCACTACTAATTCCCTTATTGGCACACCAGGGGCCTCTGACAGCTTTGCAGTATGTAGATGGGGAAGATGCTTCTGCCCTCCTGAGGTCCTTTAGTTCCACTCCTCCTCCCTGGGGTGGCCCCTGTTCTACTTGGAGTGTGTTTCCTGAGTGTGCTGGGAGTACAGGAAGGAATAGAGCACTGAAATCTGTCTATAT
>PVHP010036246.1:0-18139 GCA_004024765.1 Zapus hudsonius | reverse complement strand
AAGTTCTAGATGAAGGCACTCTGAGAAGGGAATCATGGCTTCCTGCAAAGTGCTTGGGTACAAAGTGCAGGTGTGGTGAGGATCGGATTTTGGGTCCATAGGCAGATCTTTGCTGTATTCTCATATGGTGGAAGGCACATGAAAGCCTGCAGGGTGCCCCTATTATAAAGACCTAATAAACTTCTGGAGGCTCCAACTTCTAAAACTATCACCTAGAGTTTTCATATACATGCATCATAAGTATTGGAAATTACAAACTTTCAAACCATAGCAAAATTAAAAGTGAAATATCCTAGGATAACAAGTTATTTTATAACCTTAATATGAATACATAATGTAAATCAGATTTTTTTTTCTATTTGACGGGCTTAAAATGCCATATCTAGAAGAGGTAAATATAATTAAGATAATTATTTTCAGGAATCACTCAAAAATTAACTTCAAAGAATACAAGTACTGTAAGTGGAGCTTCTTGGACATCATGGCTGTTTCTGCTTTGCTGTGCAGTAGGAGGAAGCTGTCTTTCAGCATTATCTTGGAAGTGTGATTAGGTCATGATCCATTTGTCAGTTTTCCAGTCCTTTGGATGGGTATTTTACATTTCCAGTCCTCATATCAATGAGGCCTCATTTCTCCAGGAAATAGGTTGAAGATGCATCACCTCCTAGACAGTTTTTCTACTCCACAGGAAGGAAGTCAGTCAAGGTGGGAGTGTCTCTCCCTAGGCCCAGTTGCATGAAGACTGTGTTTGCTGATGGAGATAGAAGATGGCTTATCTATGACCTATATTACAATAGTCTTAAGGTACCTAAATGGTTATCATTGGGAGGGTTAGCAGTTTTACCCAGCTTACTTGACTTCCTGACTTACAGTATCCCTTTGTAACGGGGTACTTGAAGTTCCCAGCTAGTCTCAACGCACCTTAAAACTTAAGTGTACCCGATTTTTATCATATAAATTTAAAGAATTAAAATTATAGACCACCAAATGATAAGATTTAGTGGGAGACTTTATTTAAGAGGAGGAGAGGAGAAGTTACAGAGATCTCTCCTCCCAAGTGAGTAGAAAGCATATGGGGATGTGCTAGCAGCATGGTTATGAAACCAGGGGATCTGTGCTGTCCAGCCAAGTAAGAGAAAGAAAGAGAAAAATATGAGAGCTCCCATCATGGGAACAAAAGGTCCATGTGGGAAAAGAGAAAGCCCCAGCCCCTCACCACAGCAGCCAGGAATAATCCTGGAGATTTAGATGTCTCTCTGCTGGCCAGCCATGAGGGAAAAAGGGAGGAGCCGTTCCTTCTTCAGGTAACTATATCCTCTGGCCCAGGTGAGCCAGAGAGATAGCTTGGTTGGCCTATCTTTGACCAATCAGTTTCAGGATTAGGTTTGAGATTTAGTTAGAGACTCCTCCTACTCAAGGGGAGGGGTCAGGTAAGGCAAGATATAAGTGGAGCCTGCAACCACAAGTCCAAGGAGTCTCCTGGTTACTGTTGGGGTCCCAGTCACCCTAGCCTGTCACACCTTCAGGCTCAGAGGTGGCCACTTTTCAAATAGGTCATAATAATAAGATAGTCTTGTAATTATAAATGGCTGAAGTCTACAATAATAGTGGGAATAAATAACAGGGTTGCATGGAAAATTGTTTCCCATTTTATGTTAGATTTATTAAGCTACATACAGTCTAACAAGAAACAGTCACACATGTAGATTTTACTGGTGAAAATTTTTACATGTAAAATTTACAGATATGAACCGAAGAAAGCCTAGAGGGCTCTGGAAGAGATAAGACTTACTTGTGAATATAAATTTATCTTTAAAATATGTGTGAAAGGGCACAAAGACTGGGCAAAATAATAAGTAGTTGCCCATTGGTTGATCCTTTTCAGCATTCAGCAGTTCTAAAAATTATGCTTCTAACACATTCAGTTTTGAATGCTATACAAAGAAAAGCATGGTGCCTACTCCATTGAGTTGTTCCCTATTACTTAAAGATTCTATATCCATCAATTCCCTCACTTACTAAAGCTTATTTAAACCCAAAAGCAATCTTCAAGGTGTTGTCACCATCATCGGTACATATGTACAGAATGGAAAAGTTGAGTTTCCCAATGCATGGGTGGTTAACTAATGTTGAGACATCAAAGTTCTGCCTTCGTTCTTAGTTCCTTACTCTTATTTCCATCCAAGCTTTTATGAGTTTCTCAGTTACTTCCCTTTTGGGAGCTTTTATGGGCATTTTTAATAGTTTGAGCAGTTAGCTGTCTATCTGTGTTCACATTACAAACTTTCCTTGTCCTCTCCCCCCATCACCTCTTGTTTCCTGGCAGATTTCCTTCTTAGGGTCCACTCTCACTCAATGGGGGAAAAAGACAGGTGTCTTTTATTTTAAGGGCATTTCACTCCCTGGAGCAGGTTGATCTCTTTCCTTTTCCCGGCCCCTCAGTCCCAGCCTCTCACCCTAGATCCCTTCTATGTGTATTAGACATTAATTCTTCAAACTTCAAAAGACATATTGACATAAACTACAGTTGATCTAAGTTCTTTTCACTTGGCTTGAGATAGGGAAGTGAATACTCTCCTTCCTTCTTCCCAATGGCGGGGAGAAAACTGAACATACTCCAATGGTGCTCATGAATCCATCATTTCTTGATTAATTATGCATGGACCTTAGCACACGGGCCAGAACCACCAGCCTAATTACTTACTGTGTCCCCTCTGAATGCTATATAACCTGTCTTGCAATGTGAAACCTATTATTTTTTGAGCTGTAAGCTGAAGTTTTTCAACTTTTACTTTATAAGAAAAGGTCATGAGTGCTGTATTTATCAAGTCCTCTTTTATCTTCCTCAGTTTTCATTTCTCATAATGATAATGTGGTTGCATACTGTCTCTGCAGCTAGACAGCCTTGATGCAAGTTGGACTTTAACTAAAATATGTAAAGTTGGATGAAAAAAGATATTTTTCATTTTCTATTATGAATAAAAATTTACATCTAGAAAATTGTACAGGTTTGGTAAATGATTAGTAGTTGTTAGAAATTAAATAATCATCAAATCGATTGTTTTTTGTTTGCATATATATTTGAATAACATATTGACTGAATCTAACTGGATTCTCGGATTTCCCTTTGTTTAAGAATTTTTAATGTTCCTTCTGAGAGACATTGAAATGTCTTCAACTGGGTTCCATTTATATTCCTGATGCCAGGTGCCACCCCAACGTTTCTCTACCAGGTTATATCTGTTGGAATAATTATAGCTAGACACATTCCCATTGTGGAGAAATGTTTCAATTTAATGAATATTAATGAAAGTTTCATCCCTCCAAGGAGTTTACACTACTTAAAAATATTAATATTGTTGTTGTTATTAAAAAAACTTTTTTTTGTGGCAGGACCTTACTCTTATGAAGGCTATTCTGAAACTCACTCTGGCCAGCCTGGCTGCAAACTCACAGTGAGCCACTGCATCCACCTTACTTTATATTATTTTAACAATTATTCCAAGTAGTCATTTTTAATTCTTTGTAAGAAGTAAATAAGATGCCTATTAAGTTTTTCTTTTTTTTAATCTCAGTGTTTGTCAGTAATGAGAATTCTGTCGATTTGTCATTTACTGATAAGGTTCATGGAGAGTGGAGCCAGAGCCGGGCGCTTCACATAGGAGCCCTTAAACTTCACACTGCTGCAGGAACTTCTAGTCTGAGGGAAACTGACATGAATTCTCTAAGTCTCATTCATTGATCTCTTTATACTCTACCACTAAAATCTAGCTGGAGAGGAATTCCTTCCAGTGCAACATTTACAATACAGTGGATTGGACTAATACAATTATCCTTACAACTTCCAATGGCACAAGGCTGTCAAAGACTACCAACCTGGTGCATTCTAAACAGACCCCAGATTCTTCAGGCCCTTTAGATTGCACATAATATCATAAATGGAATCAATACCTCTCTTTTCTCTGTTATAAATCTACCAAAGGAAATATCCAAGTCCAGGCTGGAGAGGTCACTGAGTGGTTAAGTGAGCTTCCTTGGCAAGCACAAAGGCCTGAGAACACCTGAGTTCAAATCTCCAGAACCCACATTAAAAAGCTGGGTGTGACGACATGCACCTGTAACCTCAATCCCATATAGCATAGACCTGCAATCACCTGAGCTCAAAACAAACAAACAGGGCTGGAGACATGGCTCACAGTTAAGGCTTAGATGCAGGACCTAAGGAATCAAGTTCAATTTGGCTCACAGTTAAGGCTTAGATGCAAGACCGAAGGAATCAAGTTCGATTTCCCAGTACCCACGTAAAGCCAGATGCACAGGGTGGTGCATGCATCTGGAATTCATTTGCAGTGGCTAAAGGCCCTGACACACCAATTATTTCTGTCTCTTTGACTCTCTCTGCTTGCAACTAACTAAAATGTAAAACATAAAAACAAATAAGCAAAAACAACAACTGCAAAAACAAAAGCTCCAGAATTGGGGATCAGTAAGAAACTCTTGCTCAAATAAGAAAGGATGGGAGAGTAATGGAGTAGGTTACTCAACATTCTGCTCTGGCCACTCACCACAAGGTTAGGAGTGCTCACGGGGAATTGTGCAGGCACATACTCATGCATACAATACACATCCACCATACAAACCATACTTCTCTCTCTCACACACACACAAAGAGAACAAAAAAAAAACACATAAAGAGAAAACAAAAACCAGACTCCTTCCAGTGTTCCTGAGTTGCCCAATTCCCCTCCAGTTACTTCAATCTTCTGTAACCTAGTGGTTAATTCTGTAACAATAATCCAGCTTTCCATTCTGATCCAGTTGTTTGATCTCCTAAAATGCAGATGAAGCATCTCCTGTGCATTGACTCTTCTCTACCCAGACCCCTTCTCTCAGATACTGTCACACTAAGTTCTCATGCAAGCTTCCGTTTCAATGTCACTCTCCTGTTCATCCAACCCGAGCTTGCAACCCTTTCTCTCTAATTTGCCCCTTTATGTCCCTTTCCCTGAACTATTAATTTTTTTCAGTATCACTTATTACCATCACCTTGTATGAGACTGGTTTAATTGTATTTATGATTTGTCTCCTCTTTCTAAAATGAAAATTCTATGAACTCTGTGTCTTTCTCACTGACTATTGTGTTCCAAGTAATAAGAAATGCACCTTGTTTGTATACTGGAAAAAAAAATCACATTTGTTATTTATGTTAAGTGGCTTGTCACTTCCTCAGGACAGATGATAAAATGAGATTCAGACTCCTTTTATCTCCCTCAAAACAATCAAAAGTTTACACTGAAAGGTTACAGAGACACCTGGCTCTGTCTGGTTTTGTTTGTTTGTTTGGTTTTTCTGATACTTTCATTTTGGAGGGAATCCACATCTGTTGGAATGTTTGAAAATAAAAGGGACACTTAACAACAGAGATGTGAAAATAATGTGAAAACAACCTCATCACTTACTATTATGGCTGCTTAGAAGTGTTGAGAAAGATTGAAGACTGTTTTATTATTCCATATTCTATGTTCTGTGGTTCCTTGTATTATAAAATGGTGTTTCACTGGTTAAAAAGTCACAATTAAAGAGGATAGTGCTACTTTTAACTCCTGATTTTGCAATAGTTTAAAACACCTAGATTATCTGAACAGGATGTCATGATGATGATGGAGGGAAGGCACACTGGCAGCAAAGGCACAGTTAAAGACTCTGTACGTAGATCTTAAAAAACACATCTCATCAAGCCCCTCATTACTGTGGGGGTGACCTTTGCCAAGTTACGTAAGTACTGTGAATTCTGGGAGTCCTTATTTGTCAGAAAGGCTCTAAAACCTTATTGTTCAATAGAGAAACAAAATACTTTAAAATTCCTTTACTGGAGAGAGATGGAGGGAGGGAACGAAGGAGATAGAGGAAGAGAGAGAGAGACACACACAGAGAGAATATAAGAATATAATTTAATTCAGGGAACTGAAGTAGAAGTATTAGAGATACAAAGCCAAATAAGAAAGAGGTAATCAGTTCAGCAGTTACACCAAGAAACACACAGACACATATATCTATCTATCTATCTATCTATCTATCTATCTATCTATCTATCTATCATCTATCTATCTATCTATCTATCTATCTATCTATCTATCTATCTATCATCTATCTATCTATCTATCATATGTCCATCTATATCTATATATCTATATCTATCTATCTATCTATCTATCTATCTATCTATCTATCTATCTATCTAGAAAGAGAGAGAGAGAGACAGTGGCAACTTACTTGATGTGGTAGCAGAGGCTGGATCAGAGAAAATTTAAGCCCAGAGGAAGACCAAGTGCTTCAAAAGAGAGATGGTGTGCCAGGAAGAGATGTGCTGCAGTCTTGGCTCCTGCCACAGCACCTGAGAGGTGAAACTCAAGTGGAAATCAGCTCACAGAATAGGGGAAGAACAGGGAATGAATCTAGTAGCAAATAAAATACAAGGAGGCAAAACACTTAAGAATTACATTGATATACTAATGTATGTAGTTTATTACTGCAACTATTAATGTAATAATGATGGTGCACTAATATTTTCTTTGCCATTGTATTTTCAAGTTTCAGTTCAAACTTTGGTTAATAAAAGTAAAATTTATTTATGTATCTTAATTTAATTGTAACTTCCTTTTGAGTCAGGGTCTTACAATGTAGCCCAAGCTATCTTTCAATTCTTTATCTTCCATTTTCAGC
This sequence comes from Zapus hudsonius, assembly GCA_004024765.1. NCBI lineage: Eukaryota > Metazoa > Chordata > Mammalia > Rodentia > Dipodidae > Zapus > Zapus hudsonius. The sequence continues at coordinate 11,416 of PVHP010036246.1, read as the reverse complement.
CTCTCAAATGCTGGAATGTGTTTCACTATATTCAGCTAAATGTAAATATTTTATATTACTCATTATTTTCACTTACAATGGAGATTTTTTTTACCAGCTAATTTTATTTTTTTAATTGTGACATAAAACTGATGAACTCATGTAATTTAATTTTGAAATCACAAGGCACAAATATCTGGTTATTTTACCAAATATATTTGAAGACTCAATACTGAAGTCCATCCTATGTACTCCACTCCAGCAACTTTACAGAATAGATAACACTACCTACTAGATGTTTCTGGCAAGAAGGAAAAATATCATATGCCACATGAAGAGCTGAGAAGAAACCTAAAACTGAGACCAAACCAGTTTTAATTCAAACAATGTGATGAATTGTTTTCAGCGGTATTTGAACAAAGTTTCTCTCTGTAATTCATACCACTCTCAAGATTAAGTCTTTTGAAATCCAAACCATTCATTGCTGAACTTTCATACTTTAAAATAAAACTAAAGTTTTATTTTTTTCTAAAGGGTGGTGATAAAATAATCTGTTTCATTTGGACAGGCATCACAAGGCTAGTCTTGGACAACCCAATTCTCAAACAGATTTTGAAATATACTAGGTAGGTGCAGGAATTAATTCATGCAAATTTAAGATATTTTTTGAAAGATTATTTAAAAAGTTATAATTCTTGTATACTGGAAAAGGAAACCCTAAATTATTAACGCTTTTCTTCATGATAATAGAAAATTTAGAAATAATTACTTGTTTCTCTGATTTAAAACATAGCAGGAGGCCTGATGTATTTACTGCTATTACTCATATCAGAAATTAAGTGTTAGTTGTATATTTTTTTTATCCTTGTTCTTTTGCAATTCTGCCCATGTAATTAAAGAAGACACGTGCATCTCTTTTTAAAAATATTTTATTTATTCGTTCTCAAGCAGAGAAGAGAGAGAAAGAGAGAAAGAGAGAGAGAGAGAGAGAGAGAGAAAGAGAGAAAGAGAGAGAGAGAGAGAGAGAGAGAGAGAGAGAGAGAGAGAGAATGCCCAGGGCCACCACCTTGTGGGTCTGGCTTATGTAGGTCTTGGGGAATTGAACTGGGGGCCTTAGGCACTAGAGGCAAGTGCCTTAACCGCTGAGCCATCTCTCCAGCCCCACATGCATCTCTTTTAACCTGTGTATTGGGTAGTACCAGTGTCAATGAAAAATTGCACCAGACATGTTAAATGGGCAAGGGAGATTTTATTAATGACTGTTGGCAAAGGGAAAGAAATTGAAAGCAAATTCATTCAAACAGAATGTAGAAGGGTTTAAGCACTCAGGTGAGGGAGTGGAAAAGTATTAGAGGGCATTGGTGCTCTGTGATTAGACCTTCTGTGTCTGCTAGTTGGTGATGAGAAACGGGAGCTTTATCCTTCCTGATGATTACAACTCAAATCGATGGCTCCCAAGTATATGAGAAAGACCTTATTGTAAAACTGGAATGAGACTTGGAGATGATTTATATCTCAAGGAGAGAGGAAGGGCTTATGGTTGTAGCTCAGCTAGAGTAAATGCTATAAGAAATGATTAGGGGCCTGGTAGCAGGTGGAAACTTGCCATGTTCTGTCAGGCTGAGGGGAATCTGGTCAGCAGATCTCACGGGCACCGTTTAGTGTAAAATGTAGGTTAACAGCAACAGGCGAGGAGCTGAGGGGGCTCTTCCCTTCATCACCCCCTGGATTCTGATGGTTCATTTTCACTCTGTAATGAGTAGGTGAAAAATCTTCCACTTCTCAGTGCCTTCAGCCTTTGCCTTTGTTTTCAATAATCATTCTGAAAGACCATACGTTTTTAAAAGGAGATGCATCTAATTGTAGTTTCATGTGATTAAAAAATGAAACGAATAAGACAATTTTAAGAACTTATTCCTGCCTTATATGAAAATAAGTACTTATCTAATGTAAAGTAGATCTGAGCATTATGAATTCCTTGTTAGTACATAATTAAACATTGAACAATATATTTAAATTATTACTGATTTTCCCAAGTATATACTATATTTTATCCATTGAATACACAAATTCCTCATTACTAAGAAAATGAAAATTTGTTTTTAATACATATTTATTGTATGTATCAAAATGACATTTTGATACAGAAATTTTAGGATTCCTGTGCCAGTACATTAACATATGATAACACACTGATAATTTTGGGGTGTCCCAGATCCTTGTCTTATGAACTTGATGGGTGGAATCCACAGACCAGAGAATAAGGTTCAGAAAGATTTTATTATTGCATAGAGCATTAAGAGAGGAGAGCTTTAAGAGATGGAGACCTTACAGGAAGGAAGGAAGATATAGCTCTTTTTAAAAACAAATATTTTATTTATTCATTTTCAAGCAGAGAGAGAGAGAGAGAGAGAGAGAGAGAGAGAGAGAGAGAGAGAGAGAGAGAGAGAGAGAGAGAATACACCAGGACCACCACCTTGTGGGTCTGGCTTATGTGGGTCCTGGGGAATTGAACCTGGGGCCTTAGACACTGGAGGCAAGTGCCTTAACTGCTGAGCCATCTCTCCAGCCCAAGATATAGCTCTTATCCAAGGAGGCAAGATGGAGTTTGGGAAACCCTGAATTTAAGAGGTAAGATCAAGGCAGAGCTCTTGCCCAGGAAGGGTGTTTAAGAAGTTCCGTGCTTAAGAGAAGGAAAGCTCCTCTCCAGAGAGACAAGAAAGGGCTCGAGAAACCCACCACACATCTCAGGTTGGTTTTTTTTTTTTTTTTATGAGCCCCATGGGTTGAACACTGGTTTAGTCAGTCAGGTGTCTGAAGTCAAGATGTCTGAAAAATGGCAATATTCCCAGGAATCTGCTTTCTCTGGGAAGGGAATAGAAGAACTCCCAAAGGGGCCAGAGATAAGGAAAGGAAAGGCCAGACCCTTCTGATCTCTAGTAAAGTGCAATGACCTAGATTTCCTCCTACAGGCCTAAGGACAATTTCTGCCTTTAGTCAAGAGAAAGCTATTCACTTTGGGGTACTGTCACCCCTTAGCTACCTAGCCAATTTTCTTACAAACTTTATGTGTTTATGTGTGTGTGGTGTAGGTATGAATATTCGCATGTACAGGGGCCTGAATTTGTGTTCTACTGTGCATGTAGACCAGCATGTGTGCACCCGCCCATATGGAGGATAGAGGTTGATGTTGGGTGTCCTCTTCCACCAACTTCCACCTTATTTATTGGTATTGGTGTCTCTCATTAAGCCCAGAGTTTAGTAGTTTAGCTAGCTGAGCTAGTCATCATGCCCTGGGGGTCTGTTTCTCTCTCTCAAGTGCTGGGATTACAGCCCTGTGCCACCACACCATGCCTAGCATTGATCTAGGATCCAAACTCAGGTTCTCACCCTTGTGCAGGAAGCACCTTACCCACGGAGATATTTTCATAGTGCCTGTAGTGACGTTTTTGATCAGAACTTTGAAGATATTACTTAACACTACTCTTTGCTGTCCCTCCTCACTCCTGCTCTTCCCTCTCCCCTTCACTCAAACACAGAGACAGACAGACAACAGACAGACAGACAGACAGACACGTACTCACATCCTAAACCCAGGTGTGTAATAAGAAACCATGTGATATTTGTATTTGTCTTTCTGGTCCTATCTGGTTTATCTTCAATTTCACCCATTTGTCTGCAAATGAGAAAATTTAATTTTGTTCCTTTTTAGAAAAATGTCTTTTTTGAAAAAAAAATGCTAAGTTTAATATATGAAAGTATAGTAATTTTATCATGGTCCAATCACTTTAACCTTTTTTTGTCCCTTCTCCTGGTCCCCCATTGCATGAAGGCCCTCCCTATCAAAGAAGTCTTTCCTCTGTTGTGTTGTTTCCTTCTTCTTGTCCTCCGCTGCCTGCGTTCATGTTAAAATGTTAATGGGCTCAGAACCATTCTAATCTGATGAGGGTATCAGTTACCACTGTAGGGTCATTTACATCTTTCGTTATGTTTAGAAATGATGAAAGATTAATTTCATTAGGCAAAGTAGAAATATTTACTATAAAATCCATAAGCTTTTGTTTTTATGATTTTAACTAATTTATAGTTTTGTATCACTTGTTTTAATTTCTGTTGTAATACCGCTTGCATATCAAGGGTTTATATTTTTTAATATGCCTAGTATGAATTTTGCTTTTGTAAAAAGCTTCATTTCTTCCATTGAATTATTACTTATGTTTCTATTCCTATTCCTCATATGAAGAAATGGTTTCCATTTTGATTTTCATTTTCTCTTACCAGGCAGTATTTGTGCCCTTGCTGAGCTTCATTGTAGTGGAAGTTATTTTCTTATTGAAAAACATATTTTTGATAGTATGCATAATGATTTCACTAAATTTTACCAAATAATGTCCACATATTCCTCTTAAAAGGCTAGTCATCAATTAATATTTTAAAAACTAACTTTACTCTTTATTTCATTTCAAAGTATCTTGGCAAAATGTTGAGTTAATTGATTCACTATTCTTTTTTCATTTATAGGATATTGCTCATGTTTTCATTCGTTGACTCTCAAAACACAGTTGTTCACAGCTATTTCCTATTGCTGTACTTAAGGTGAAAGTTAAAGAAGGAACTCATTCTAATAGTCAACATTTCAGTCTACATGTTTAACTTTTTTCCCCCACAGATATTTAAAAAGAATGTAAGCAGATGGTCATTTACTCTGAGAAATGTAGACCTCTTTTACCTACTCAAATTTGAGGTGCAATATTGTTAATATTCTGGCTTTTAAAATGCAAATTCAGGCTTATGGTATAGGTGCTATTTAGACCAATTGGAGTTCCCAATTTCTCCAATTACTGTTTAGTGCCATCTATATTTAAATCTGTTTATATTTGTTTCTACAGATCATTTCTTGGTGTTCTCTCATTACATACTTAGGTTACTGTTACCAACACTGAACAGCTTTAGAAACCTGGAGGTGAATGCCACTGTACTGGCGATTCTCATGATTTACACAGAAATATCCTTAATTTAACTTTAGTCTTCTTTATGTAGAATTTTCCAGAAAAAGTAATTTTTTTCACAAATTAAGGCTCATTTTTAAGATACATCTGAATATTCAGTGTCCCCAACTCTAACATATCCCTCCCTGCATTGAAGTTCCTTCCATATATGTTTAGTGCAGCTCCAAGTCTGGGAAGAAAAGCAGGAAGCATCAGAAAGTAAGCTTGGTGCATGAAATTAAATCCTAAAGGAACAGAATTGACACTACCCTAAAGTAGTGATAGGAAGGAATAAAGTAGTGGTAGGAAGGAATGCCATAATGTTCCCACAAGCTCATTTGAGGAGCCTGTCTCTTTGCTTTATCAGACAATCTATTCATCTTCCTTATAAATAAATATTCCATTCTTATTACAATAAGAATGTATACACAAAATAGGAGTTTTTTTTAAACAAAATTAACAGACAACCTACAGAATGGGAGAAAATCTTTGCCTCTATATTTTAGAAAGCTTATAACCACAGTTTGCAAATAGCTGTAAAAATTAAATACCAAAGCACTAAATCTGCCAGTCATCAAATGGGAAAATGAGCAGTTTATAGAAGAAGCCACAAATGGCTGATAAATTCTTTAAAAAGTGTACAACATTTGTAGCTACCAGGGAAATGTAAACTAAAACAACTTTGCGATTCCATTTTACCTTAGAATGGCTATCATCAAGAAAGAAAAAAGACATATGCTGACAAGGATGGAGAGAAAGGTGGATGCTCATCCACTGTTTATAGTGCAAACTCATTAGCCATTGTGGAAATCAGAATAGAGTTGTCTAAAAGAGTTAGAGATAGACTTCCTATGTGTTTCAGCAATACCACTTCTGGGAATATTGTCTCTAAGGATTTCACACTTTACTACAGAGATATTTATTGTGGTTATATTTATAACAGTTAAGAGTTGGAATCAACTTAAATGCCCATCAACAGATGAATACATATTGAAAATGTGGTTATATAAAATGAAATTCAATTCAGCAGAGCTGAAGAATGAAATTATGAAATCTGGAAAGTGGATGAATTTGGAAAGAATCACTTTAAGTGGTTAGAAAGACCAAAAACACATGTTCTCTGGGTCTTTAGCTTGCACTTTCTGTAAGTATGTATATTAGGAATATTATACATATACATATTATAGAATATATTCTCTCTCTAGGAAGTGTATATGTATATACTATATCGATAATATATACATATAAACTTATAATATATACATATATATAAAATGTATACAGAATATACAACATGTATATTCTGTAAATATGTATATTAGTCATTTGTCTTAGGGTTAGGCCACCTCCTTCCTAACTATGCTCCAGGCTTCCTAGAGAGATTATTACATGAAGATAAGTATTTTAAGGTACCCATGCCATTGCTTAGATTGGTATGCTACTCCCCCATCTTCCCCTTCCCCCCAAATTCCTTTGGACCCCTTTGGCCGTCTCTCAATTCATCTGACAGGTTTTGCTAATGTTCAGGCTTAATTTGGCCAATAGACCACCATCAGAATGGGAGATAATCTTTGCCATCTATTCCACGGACAGAGGACTAATATCTAAAACCTTCAAAGAACTCAAAAAAAAATAAATAATACAAAAATCAAACTGCCCTCACACAAAATGATTCACTCAACTCCACAGGGAATTCTCAGAAGAGGAAATATAAATGGCCTATTATCATTTAACAAAATGTTCACCATCACTAATCATCAGGGAAATGCAAATCAAAATAACGAGATTCCACTTCACTCCAGTCAGAATGACAAGCATTAAAAATCCAACAATAATGGATGCTGGTGAGGATGTGGGGAAAAAGGGACCCTTTTTCACTGCTGGTGGGATTGCAAACTTGTACAACCACTATGGAAAGCAGTGTGGAGGCTCCTGAACAAAATGGATATAGAGCTACCAACGGACCCAGCTATCCCTCTACTGGGCATCTACCCTCGAGATTTCTTGCCCAAACACAGAGTCATTTGCTCAACCATGTTTATAGCAGCTAAATTCATAATAACAAAGACTTGGAATTAACCCAAATACCCATCACTGGACGAATGGATATCAAAGTTGTGGTACATATACACTTTGGAATTCTATGCAACTGAAAGGAAAAATGACATAATGAAATTTAAAGAATAGTGGATGGACTTGGATCAGATCATTCTTAGGGACCTCACACAAGAGCAGAGAGACAAATGCCAGCATACTCTCCTTCATTTTCTTTATTTAGGCTATTTGTTAGTGTGGATTTCCTTCTTTCCTTCTCTCTCTCTCTTACTTTTTTTTCTTTCTTTCTCTTTCTCTCTTCCTCTCTCTCTTCCTCTCTATTTCATTATTTCACTAGCTCCATCTTCTTTCTTTTACCTCAATGCCTTAATGTAATCCATGATAAATTAATGCAGATGCAAATTCAGAAAAATTGAAATGATCTTAGTTTAATTTATGCGCTTAAACTTCCATTCCTTTTTAATTTATTTACCTATATTTTTAGAAATAAAGTCTCACATAGCCCAAACTGATCTCAGACTTGCTATATGGTCTTGACCTTGAAGTTCCGACCTTCCTGCCTCTACTTCCTGAGTGCAGGGATTATGTACCACCATTGGTTTATGTGATGCTTCAGATTGAACCCAGAGATTCTTGCATGCTAGATAGTCTCTATCAACCTCACTATTACCCATGCTCTGTTTTGTTCTTTTCCTCTCATATAATTTAATTATGCATACATTTCTCATGTATACTGGATTATTAGTATTATATAGACAATGTTCACTTAACCTTACCCATAAATTCATCCATCCCAGTATTCTTTATTTATTTGTGCATTTTGGTGTGATACTGTAGGTCAGCAGTCTTTGGGAAGGAAACCATTTAGGTTTTCATAAAACCTTAGGTCTCTCTGTGTGGAGTTTTCTTAGCTTTTGTATTTCTTAAACATTTTAATTATACTACTTTATTTCTTACTGTTTAGAGACTTCTAAGTTGCCATTACTTTGTTTAGGGACATTAACAATGCTATTCCCAGGCTTTTGGCAGTTGGGGGCTTCTGTGGCTGCTTCTCCCCATCCCCTAGCCTCTTCCTCCTTGTTAGAATTCCTTATCACAATTATTTCAACTTTATTGAAGATGTCACTGTACTGTCTTCAGTTGTTTTTGCTGCTCTGTCACTCTTCCTTTTCTTTCGTTTTCAAAATAATCATGCACCAGATTCCTTATTTGAAAGAAATACAGCCTGGATGCTGTGAGGTTTCTAACTTTATTTTTATTTTTGGTTTTCCTGAAATGTGCCTGTTTTTAGTCTATTGGTACATCAAATTAATAAAATGGCTTCATGTCCATTAACTTTGGTAAAAAGTACATAATACCTTTCAGTCCCGATTGTCTCAGGTGCTTCCAGTACACGTTATACCTACATTGAGCAGCCCATTTGTTTCTGGTACTAATTGCTTTGGCTGAACCTTTTCATTCCACCAGGTCCAAGCTGATACTGATCTTCCAAGAATGTTCTATCTTATTTCTTACCTTCTGTGCAATTTATCTACTGGGCTCTTTTTTTCTGTTGCTACATTTTCATGCTTTTTGAAATATTTTACTTATTTGTAAGAAGAAAGAGAGAGAGAGAGGGAGGGAGGGGAGAGAGAGAGAGAGAGAGAGAGAGAGAGAGAGAGAGAGAGAGAGAGAGAGAGAGAGAGAGAGAGAGAGAGAGAAAGAGAGAGAGAGAGAGTATGGGCTTGCCAGGGCCTCTAGCCACTGCAAACAAACTCCAGATACATGTGCCCCTTTGCGCATCTGGCTTTATATGGATACTGGGTAATTGAACCCTGGTCATTAGGCTTTGCAAGCATGCACCTTGATTTCTAAGCCATCTCTCAGCCCATATTTTCATTCTTAACATTTACATCTTATTTTATTTATTGAAACTATTTCAGTGATAAAATATGCACTATTTGGATTTCTTATAAATATGTGTAATGGTTAATCTCAATTGTAAATTTGATAGGATTTGGAATCACAATAGAAACAAATCTCTGGGCATGTATATGAGGGATTTTCTAGACTAGGTTAATTGAGGAGGGAAAACAAACCACAAATGTGGGTGATGAGGCAAATGCACTCAATAAAAGAAGTTAATCACAGATGATCCCTCGGAGGAACCCAACTGTAAAGGAAAGGAAATACTATGCATCCTGTGCCTTGATGTTAATGCTTGATGCCTCAGGAGACCTTGGTTTACCTTGTTTCCCTGCAGTTTAAATGTATTAATTCTGAAAAACTCTAGTTTCTAGTTCAGCCTCTTGTTATCCTGTAGTCTTTCTGGAACCCTGCTACTGATATCACAGTACTAAAATCATTTTGCCCAAACTCTGTAGATTGCCAATGCATTTCCTTGTCATAGTGACAGGAATATGTAAAGGTTCCAAACCTCCAAAGTAGACCCACCAGCTAAGAACCAAATGCTCAAACACATGAGCTTATAAGGATATTTCACATCCAACCCATAGTAAGGAATCCATAGCAAGGAACCCATCTTAAGGAAAAGTGAGTTAATTCTTGATAAATAGTTTCTGGAAGCATTTACATAATTTATTAGATGGAGATCATTTTAAATTTGAGGACATCAGGAACTTATTTGCATAATTCACCCAATTTACTATCTAATTTTAGAAGACCAAAGAAGGCAGACATTTTAGAAAGAAAATGGTAGATCTGGTTCAGACATTTCAAATGTTATAATATTGAAAAAAAAAAACCTTTTAGTAACTCGTCTTCTAACAAGACATTACTATCACCATTTTATTAAAATAAACCTCCACCAATATTCCTTACAAGGGAGCTTAACCCTGAATTCAGATCTTTATAAACAAAGATTAGTAGATTTTCCTCAATCTTTATTCCTTATAGTCGACAGAATCTTATACTAATGTTTATAACTTCATTGAATCTATTGCATGAGTGATTTTGATGTGGGTAATAAATGAAAAATGTACACACATTGCTCTCAAGGGGCTCAGAAGTCAGTTTTATGGTCTTGGAGACTAAACACAATGACATGCTAAGAATAAAGATAAAATAAAAGAAAATATTTAGCAAATATTGACCTTGAAATTTGTCTAAAATACAGAAAGTAAACATCTCAGTGTGACTATAGAATTGCAATCTATTTTATTCCCTTAATGTGATCTTAGGAGTCTGTGTCACACGTTCAAATACTATTTTATGTTTCAATATTTACAGTATTTACTTATCCTTAGGTACCCTCAATAGCACTTAATATTTCCAAAACAGTAATTAAATTATGTTTCCTTAGTAAAATTTTAATGAAAACATAAAGTTATCATTTTAGCCATTTTTTCTCTATGTTCATGAATGACAATCATGCTTCGTCATGGAGATGTAGAACTCCTAGTAACTCTCATAATAAGTGAGTATGCTGTCAGTGTGGCTGGGTGTGTTGTATTGTCATGACATTGTCTCCTTTTCACTTTTAAAGTTTGCTGTGATTTCTTAAACTGCCTTTGGAAGCTAATTTATTTGATCATGAACTGAAACATATATCATCAATATACTTCAGTTTAAAATTATGTAGTTCCTTGTATTGCAGAATGGAATACCTTTAACATACTTTGTAAATAAGTGATAGCTAGGAATTAATCAAAATATAGGAATATTTTATAGAATCAGGAGGTATTTATTTGTGGATTATGTAATGATAAGTAAAAGGATTTGGTACTTTCCACTTTAATTTTTTAAAGATTATCTCACTGATATACTGAGAAAAATATCATAACTTAGATTATTCTTCATTTTCTTTCCCCTTCCTCCTTTCCACTATTTCCTATTCCCTTCTTTTGATCCCTCATTCTCCATCTGAGAGAATAGTCCTGAGAAAATTTTAGGATACACAATAAAATATATAGTTGAATCATTAAACACATGACAAATCCCCTACATGCATAGAAAATGATTAAGAGACAAGAAAGAGGTTAAAGTTGTTTGTGTGTTGGGGCAAATTGTGGCATAGGATGAATACAGTATAGTCTAGGGAGGGTAGGTTAGTGAGGAAGGAGTAAAGGAAGACAGTTTAAACTATGACCCAAATAATGAGTTGTATTTTTTCTTTGTCAGGAAGCATTTTCTAAGTTTTCCAAGGGGAATGATATTGTTTCTAAACAGGCTTAGGGGTTATACTCTTTATGACCAATCAATTTCCATTGAACACCAAAAGCTTTATTTATAGTTTGAGTAAGAATACATAGGTGTTACAAAAACATTCCTTCCAAAAGGCTCTTTCAACTCACACAGAAAACTAAGATACACAATGAGCATAACGGGTGAACAAAATCCATTCTTTATAGTGAGGATTTCCTTGCAAGTCTGATTTACATGAAGCAGAAGGTGCC
>PVHP010036245.1:0-17986 GCA_004024765.1 Zapus hudsonius | reverse complement strand
AGGTCTACTGCTGGGATTGGTCTGTAGGATCCCTTTGAGACTGGCATTTCTCAAGGCATGTTACAGAGAATCATTTCTTAATTGGAAATTGAAGCTATTCTTAAAAGACTGCAAATGCTTCAGCAGCTCCTTGAGATTATCAGTAGAATGAGAAAGCCAGCAACAGCTTCTTTCCAGCTCAGCTCAGGAAATGATTTGAACTGCGCCTCTGGCTGGGGGGGATCTCAGTGCTTGCCTAACATGCACAACACCCTCATCTCCCTCCCTTGTGTGTGTGGGTGTGTGGGTGTTTGGGTATGTCTCACACACACAATTGAACCACCAAAACACACATTACTCATCTTAACTGAACTGTTTTCCTTTTTCCTTGCCTTTTTCTTTGGCAAGTGTTTCAGTCTGTTGTTCCTAGTGGTCTTTTTCTTTTTTTAAATATTTTTATTTATTTATTTGCAAGCAGGGAGACATAGAGAAAAGAGAGACAGAGAGAGAATGGGCACACCAGGGCCTCCAGCCACTGCAAATGAACTCCAGATGCATGTGCCACCTTGTGCATCTGGCTTTACGTGGGTGCTGGGGAATTGAACCTGGTCTTTAGGCTTTGCATGCAAGAGCCTTAACTGCTGAGCCATCTCTCCAACCCCCGTCCCTAGTGGTCTTGACCGCCTGTGTCAAATAATTTTGCTTTAGCCTCCTAAGTAGTTGAGATTATAGGCACCTAGTTACTGCTCCTAGTCAGAACCATTTACGTCTTGTGGTTTGAACGTAAAATGTCCCTCATAGGCTCATGTGTTTGAACACTTGGGTCCCAGCTGGTGCTACTGTCCCCCCCCCCCCCAGGTACCTAGCCAAGGGTGACCTGGAACTCACTCTGTAGTCCCAGGCTGACTTTGAACTCACAGAGATCCGCCTACTTCTGTCTCCCAAGTGCTGGAATTAAAGGTGTGTACCACCATTCCTGGCTAGTGTCACTGTTTAGGAAGGTTTAGGTGGTGGAGCCTTGCTGAGGAAGTAGATCACTGAGGGCAGGCATTGAGGTCTTATAGCTTGTTCTGTTTCCTGCCTCTAGCTGCAATGTGATGAGCTAGTCTGCTGTGCCTTCCCCACCATGATGGGGAGAAGTATCTCTTCAAAACTGTAAGCCAAAAATAAACCTTTCTTATGCTGCTTCTGGTCAGGCATTTGTCACAGCAATGAGAAAGTAACAAATACAGAAGATTGGTTCTGAGAGTGGGGCTGTTGCTGTGATTAGCCATGTAGTTAAAGGCCCTGGAACTGATCTGTGGGAGGACTGTGGAAGAATTTGGAATTTTGGGATAAAGAAACCTTACAGTGCAGTAAATAGAGCTTAAAGAACCATTCTGGTAGGAATTTGGATGACAGAATGCTGAGAGATACAAGGATCGTGGAGGCTTAGCTCACGAGTTTTCTGAGGGGAACAAGGACCCTATTGGGAACTGGGTGAGAGACACTTCCATCTGATAATCTGGCAAAGAATCTGGTTGCATTCTTTTGTGTTCTGAGAACTGGAGGTTGAATTTAAAGGTAATGGATTAAAAATTTGTTCTGTGGAGGAAACTTTTAATAAAGCCCAGAATTCCAGCTTGGTTTTTGTTACCTGCCCTTATCCAAGTGTATAATGAAAGTGTTGTATGAAATTTTTTCTCTGAGGAGATGCAAACACTCATCTGTTCACCCCAGATAGGTCATACATGATAAACTATTGTAGTCAGCTCCACACTGCTGGGATGAACGTCCAAACCAGACACAGTTTATAGGAGGAAGGGTTTATTTCAGCTTACAGATCCAAGGTGACATTCCATTCATTAATAGTGGAAGAAGCTGGCTCCCATTCATAAATCTAAGCAGAAAGACACACCACCAAACAGCCAGCACCACAAGCAAGCCTGAATGATAGCAAACAGTAGGGAACTGGCAGCCAGCAGCAGGGACCCAGGCAGAGCTCAAAACCTTTCTGCAGGGCTGGAGAGAGGGCTCAGCGGTACCTAACAACCCTAGTTCAATTACCCAGTACCCACATAAAGCCAGATGCACAAAGTGGTGCATGCAGCATGCAGCTGGAGTTCGTTTGTGGTGGTTCTTTTTTTTTTTTTTTTTTTTTTGGTTTTTCGAGGTAGGGTCTCACTCTAGCCAAGGCTGACCTGGAATTCACTATGTAGTCTCAGGGTGGCCTTGAACTCATGGCGATCCTCCTACCTCTGCCTCCCGAGTGCTGGGATTAAAGGTGTGCACCACCACACCCGGCTTGTGGTGGTTCTTATTCTCTTTTCTATGTGCCTCTTTCTCTTAATCAAATAAAGAAAGAAAACATTAAAACAAACAAACAAAAAAGCCCTCACTGCATACCTGTAGGCTGGAAATCAGATCCACCCCCAAACACACCTTAGGCCTGGACCCCAGGATCTGCCCCAGTGACACCTCTTCTAACCTGGTGTCTGGAAATCCAAGTTAAAAGCTTTAGTAAATCACCTGAATCTATGAGGGGTGGGGGATATATTCAAACTACCACATTGGGGTTCCTTTCAGAGCACAGGTGAGGGGTTACCTAGAGGACCTGGGATGACTGAAAGGCAGCTGCATCACCACCGTGCCCACCCAGCACAGATAACATGTGGATGATGTTCCACTACTTAGTGGCAGCTTGGCTGGTCAGTCTTCCTCTTCCTCCTCCCCCAGCAGTTGCTCTTCATGTCATCTTAGGGATGGCTTGTGGATCTTGTAAGTTTCAGGAGCTTCCTGAGACTTAGGAGGTCCTCAGTCCAGTTTCTTTCCTGAGCTTTTAATAAGATTCCCTCCAGGATGAACTGTTTCAATTTGGAGGAAATTACTATCCAACAGAGAGCGACAAAGAGCAGAAAGACATAAACAGATGTGCCATTTGGCAAGAAGAGGAGAAAATTAGAAATTTCTCACAATATGCTGATAACGTAATTGTTAAAGAGATGAGCACCATTAAAGAGGAGCCTACTGTTCTTCAGTGGGACAAGAGGGCATGAGCTCACCCACTTAAGGCTCCAGGTTTTGAAGATGCAGATGCTTTTGAAAGGAGAAGGCCTATAGGGGAGAAAGCCTCAGAAGAGGTTTCCTCTTCAAAACCAGCTGCCCAGGAAAGTGTCTTCACAGGTTCAGCCAACAAGGCACACAGAGCCCACAAGCAGAGGCCCAGGGGGCCCAGCTGCATACTAGGCTGGAAGCAGAGCGTGGCTGCACTGTTCATCTGGCCCTGGTTTATGAGCATGAAGAATGCAAAATTGAGTGGGTCATTCCATAATGTCCCATGGTTTCAGGGAGCTGCTCAGCAGGGCAGTGTGCAGCAGGGTTGAACTCCCTGTAAGGAGGCCTTGAGAGGCCCGCTTGTGTGTGAAGCGGTGAGGATGAAGCCCGAATTGTAGTGGGACATCTTATAGGAAAAGCTGTAGGTTCAGAGTGCAGTCATCTAAGACAGATAGTATGTGTGCTGGAGGGGCAGGGCTCCCCAAGGCTTTTGGAGCCCAGACGACTCCATCGTGAGTCCCAGATACCCAACACAACACTGCAGGATTTAATGTTTGCCCTACTGGGTTTTGATCTTGCTTTGGTCCAGTCTTACTTTTCTATGCCCCATTTCTCTCTTTTGGAGTGGGAATGTTTATGCCATTATATGTTGAAAGTATGGAAATTGTTTACATTTTTAGTTAAGAGATTGCCTTGAGTCTCAGAGGACTTTGGACTTTTGAGAAGTGTTGGGACTCTGAGACTCTGAGGACTCTGAGGAAAAGGGACCGAATACCTTTTTCATGGTCTATAGAGGCCAGGTAGGGAATGCTGAGGTTTGAAGGTGAAATGCCCCTCATAAGCTCATGTATTTGAAGACTTGGTCCTTAGTTGGTGGTGATATGGGAATTTGGGGGTGTCTTTGAGAGCTTGAGTGTTGGAGCCTTATCGTGGCTCTTATGTGGGCAATAACTCAGGAGTTAGGGAGCTGGAAAACTCAACGGTCACCACAGAACTTCCACTGAGTCAGATGTCTCTGGGCTCTTGTCTTATGAATTCAACAAATAAAATCCACAGACCAGGGGATAAAGTTCAGAAGAATTTTATTAGATTGGCGAGAGAACTTAAGGACAGAAAGGAAGGCAGAGCTTTTGTCCATGGAGGCAAGAGTGGGTTTGAAAAGGCCACCTTGACAGATTATTATTTTTTTAATGTGAGCCCCCTGGGTGTGTGGCTGTCAGTCCTGGACTGACATCAGGTGTCTGGGGTCAGGATTTCTGGGAAAGGCAGTGTTCTGGAAGGGCCTTCTCGGAAGGGACTGTAAGGACTCCCCAGAGGACAGACATAAGAAAAAGCCAGACTCTTTCCCCCTACAGGCTCCAAGACATGACTTGTTTTTACTTCCAGGGATCTGTCATTTGTCAGTTGCTTCAGTGTCACTACTTAAAGGTTGTGGAACCTCTAGGAGGTAGAGCCTTGCTGGAGAAAGTGGGCCACTGTTGGTGGGCACTGAGGGCTTTTCTTACTTTTTAAATTTTTTTGAGGCAGAATCTCACTCTAGACCAGGCTGACTTGGAACTCACTCTGTAGCCCAGACTGGCCTGGAACTCAGTCATTCTCCTGCCTCAGCCTCCCATGTGCTGGGATTAAAGGCATATACCATCATTCCTGGCTGGACTTGGGGTTACATAGCCAGGTCTCACTTCCTGTTTGCCCCTTGCTTTCTTTTTTTTTTTCTTTTTTTGCCTCTGGCTGCAGTGTGATGAGCCTGCCATGCCTCCCCCACCCTTCAAAACTGTAAGTTTTGTCTGCCTTATTGCTTCTGGTCAGGCATTTGTTCACAGCACTGAGAAAATAACTGTACACATTGTTTCCTTGTAATAGTAGTGGGAATTGGTAGAAACCTGGTTGAGAGAGAGGCGACATTAGAATTGGAAGTAAATCAGATAGCTAATGTCCATCTGTGTTTGACTCCCAGATAATTAAGACATTTCCAGTGTGTAGGGTCTGACATAGCCAGTGTGCACATATGGTTAATTCTTTCATGACATGGGCTTCTGATGCCTTTAAATTGTTTCCTGTATTCTACTTTGTTTTTCTTCCCTTCAGGTTTATACAACCTCCTATCCAAGTTTACAGCAGGAAAAGGTGCTCAAATTTGTGTTGGTCGGGGAGCTGTTGGTGCAAGTGGAGCATCTGCGGTTGCGGCAGCAGCGAATGCTGAGAGATGAGAAGAGGGCCCCTCAGCCAGAGAACACTGACTTCTCCCCGGCCCCTCCCCTGCTGTTGGAAGCAGTCTTCACAGAGGCCGAAAAGGCCAGGATAGAAAATTCTCCCAAGCCCTTCTGTGAAGGAGATAAGTTTTGCATACCGCTGCAAAGACTCCTTGCTTATCCCAAGTTGCACCGCTTGCGTATCGACGAGGAGAGGACGCGGTGCCTCATTGCGGACTCAGTGTGCTTGAGCAGAGATGGCTCCGCGGTCGTGGTTGACCTGCATAATTCTTGGGACTATCGGCCTGAGGATAACTAAGCCACCCGTATTTCCTGAAGTTCAGAAGGCTCGCTTACAATTTAAACTTTATATAGTCAGAATTCACGTCACATTTCCAAGATTTTAAACACAAATTGGGTCCTAAACTAGTGGGCAGATATGCCTGACTTACAGTCAGTTTGCTTTTTTTTTTTTTTAACCTGAGAAAGGAGTTAAGATTTAACTAAAAGTGGTATGCTTTTCTTTAAAATTGGATTTTTTTTCTTTGATGTTTACGATAATGAAGAAATTGGATACATTACTGTGGTAATTTTGAACTTTCCCAGATTTTGTTATTAGAGCCATGTGTTGAATGTGACATTAAAAAATTTAAATATGATGGAATCTACTTGCAAACCTTTTCCTAGGGCTGGGTATAGTGGTACATGCCTGCATCTTAGCCCTTGATGCTTGAGGTAGGAGGGTCGTGGGTTGAGGCTTGCCTAGACTACACAGTAAGACCTGAAAACCTCCCAGCTTTTCCCAGAGGTTATGAGGCGCTGTCACATTAGGTTTTCCTGGAGAGACGTGCACAGAACAAAGCAACAGTCACACCAGTGTCCAACGTGGTGAAGCAGCAGTTTATTGGGGTTCCTTACAGAGCAGGGTGAGGTACCTGCAGGAGCATGGATGGCTCCGGCAGCTGCATCACTGAAGCCCATCCCAGCACAGGTGATGACCCAGGAAGCTGCATGCCAGCTCACTACCAGCCTTGCAGCAGCTCAGCAGGGAAGGGGGGGGGTCTCGCAGCAGCTGCACTGCTTCTATAACCTTAGAGGAAGTTCCCTGAGACCTGTTTACCTCAAATCTCGGCAACTTTCCTCCTCCCTCTAGGAGTGAGTGTTCCAACTGGGAGGAGCTTGCCACAGAATTGTAGTTTAAAAATCTTTTTAGGGTTCTTCTTTGTGTTAAATCTATTATACAATGACTAAGAAAGAATATGAAAAAGAATTATAATTGTTTTTGAATGGCACAGTAATCTTCCTGAGGTAACTACTGTCCACATTTTTAAAAAAATATATTTGCAAGTAGAGGGATACAGAAGAGAGACAGAATGGGCGTGCCAGGGCCTTAAACTGCTGTAGACAAACTCCAGATGCACGCGCCACCTTGTGGATACTGGGGAATCAAACCAGAGCTTTGCAGGCAAGTGCCTTCACGGTTGAACCATCTCTGCAGCTCCTCTTTTTTGGGGGGCCCTGCACATTCTAGGCAAGTGTTCTGCAACTGATCTACACTATTATCTATGATTGTTGAACTCCCTCTTCTCCAGAATATGGCCACTCAGCTACCTCAGGCGCCCTGGTGTCTGTCTCCATAGTGGCATATTTATTGCTTCTGGAGGCAGAGATGGAGGACTAACCTCCAGCTTTCCCACAGAATTCCACTTACATATTACTCAGAAGCAGAAAAGAAGGGAAGGAAAGTGCCTGTGCCAGCTGCCTGGTGGTGCGCTGCACATTGATGGGCATCATCAGCACTTCCTGTGGTCACAGCAGTGAGGGAAGCTGAGAAGTGTGTGCATGTATTTTGGGAGGCCCTGGCACGCACGACTACCCTGAGAGGTGACCCTGGACAAGGTCAGTGGGCACTCACCCTCAAGGGTTAACAATTAGTGAATTTTGGTGAATGTGAGGCAGAAAGAAGAGATTTGGGGAGAGAAAAGTCTCAGTCACATAACCAGTGCTAGCCAGCTGGTTTCTGTTCCCTCAGGCCGTTCTGCACGCACTGCCTCTGTCCTTGGCAGAGGCGCGCAGATCTGGGCATTGCATCCTCCTCCCGTCCCGCGGACCCTCCGTCCTCACCTTCCTAGGGTGCTGCAGGCTTACTTTCCGGCTCCCTCATCATTGCTCCGTGCTGGGCCGTGTTTTCAGCCAGGATTAGCCCCTTTCTCATCTTTCTCCAGGGTTCATCCATACGTTCTGCTTGATCACTTAATTCCTCACCCATAAATGACTGCCCTGAGGCTGAAGTTATTCTTTCTGTAACTTAGCATCTCCTATACCTACCTCTCCTTAGGGCCAACCGAGCTACACTCCCAGCTCGCAGCTCCGGTACTGATTCTTAGTGTGTACCTCCCAACCTTCTAGCTTCTTCTTGTCCATTGAATGTACAAGCTAGGGGTCCACAGAGGTCCTTAGAGGCTAGATAGTCCCTGAAGGTCATAACTTCAGCTGTGCTTAAATTGAGGCATAAAGTAACTTTATGGTAAATATATAATTATTTTCTCATTGCTGAACAAAATACCTGACCAGAAGCAATTTAGGAAAGAAAAGGGTTTATTTCAGTTTAGAGTCCCCGAAGGTAGATTCCGTCATGGCAGGGAAAGCATGGCAGGACCAGGAAGCTGGCATCATATCCCCACAACAGCATGGAGGAAACAGAGATGAATGTTCAGCTAGCTTTCGACTTTTTTTAAAAAACAGATTTTTATTGACAGCTTCAGTCAGTATAGCCAGGCCATGATAACTTGCATCCTACCCTCACTCTCCCCTCTCAAATCCACCCTTCATCAACTCCCTTCTTTTCAATTAGTCTCTCTTCTATGTGGATGATACCATCATTTCCTCCTATTATGAAGGTCTTGTGTAGGTACTGTGAAGTCAAGAATATCAAGGCCATTTTGTGTCTGAAAGGTTGCATTGTAAAGCTTTCTCCTTTTTAAAACTTATTTGCAAGGAGAGAGAGAATGGATGCCTGTTCCAGGACCACCTCCTGCTACAAACAACTCCAGATGCATGTGCCATTTGGTGCATCTAGTTTTATGTAGGACTGGAGAATTGAACCTGGGCCAGCAGGCTTTGCAAGCAAGCACTTTTAACCACTGAGTCATCTCTGCAGCCCTGCTTTCTTTTTTTTTTATTTATTTATTGTCCATAATGAGTTACAACATTTAGTGGGCAAACAATGAGTTGTTATCCCCAATTCCCCCCTCCCCTCCCCTCCCCCCTCCACTGGATAACCTCCTCCATGGTGGTCTGGATCAGTCCTTGTGACAGGGACCCATGGATAGCCTAGTATTCAGCCAGGTTCTCCTGGCCATGCCTCTGGATAATCTCCCCCACCACGGCTCTTACAATCTTTCTGCCCCCTCTTCCGCATAGTTCCCTGAGTCGTGGTGGATGAGTATTAAGGCTGCATTAAGGTTGTGAGTTTAGGGGTCTTTGTGTCGAAATCATTGGTTTTTGTCTCACTGGCTTATCCTGTTGATTTAATGGCTGTGGCTGTGGGCCCCTCGTTCATCCCGTCATTCTCTGCGGTCTGCAGCCCTGCTTTCTACTTAAAAAAAATATTTGAGCCAGGCGTGGTGGTGCAAGTCTCTAATTTCAGCACTTGGGAGGCAGAGGTGGGAGGATCGCCATGAGTTTGAGACCACCCTGAGACTACATAGTGAATTCCAGGTCAGCCTGGGCTAGAGCGATACCTTGAAAAACAAAAACAAAGTTTTTTGGAGAGAGGAGCCAGCTGAGCCTGTGGAAGGCAGCAGCCGTAGCACCTGTGAGCAGAGGCTGGAGCCGGGCACGATGTGCATGCTCAGACATGTTCTTCTGAGCTATGCTCCCAGCCAGAGGTTTTAAACATAATTTGAATGTTCCTCACTTTGTGGGGAGCTCCTAACGAGGTGCATATTTACCTGGCATGCTGAGGGAGTAAGCATACTCACTGCTGTTGAGACGCTTTTCTTAAACTAAAATTCTAGCCGAATTTAGGATGCTCAAAATGGTTTTTGCTGCACTTGTTTTTTTTTTTTTTTTTTTTCCCCCGAGGTAAAAATCTCGCTCTAGTCCAGGCTGACCTGGAATTCACTCTGTAGTCTCAGGGTGGCCTTGAAATCATGGTGATCCTCCTACCTCTGCCTCCAGAGTGCTGGGATTAAAGGCGTGCACCACCACGCCCGGCCCAGATATCTGGTTTACATGGGTGGCTTGGGAATTGAACCCAGGTCAGCAGGCTTTGCAAACAAGTGCCTTTAGCCACTGAGCCATCTTCCTAGCCCACTGTAATTGTGTTTCACTTTGATCTCATTCATTCTGCATTCCATCTGCTGTCACTCAGGCCAGGACTAACCGTATTAAGCTGTATCATTTTATCTTTCCTGGAAGAGAAACTCTGTCACCGGTTTCTACGCCTCACCCTTGACCCACGGGGCCCTGAGTTGTCTCCCAGTGCTTTCTGGTGGAACTCCTCACAGAAGTTTCATTCATCCCACCACAAAGGAAACAATCTCACCTTATTTAAACAAGATATGCAAGACTTAAAAATCTCTTTTTTACAAGTATTTCAAATTATTTAAAATTACTACTGAAAAGATTTATTTTTTTTTCCTTTGGTTTTAATTCCAGAAAAGAGGAACAGACGCAGAGTTACTTGGGAAAGGTAGAGTTGTCTGAGTGCCTCAAGTTCAATGCCAGAAGGTGGCATACTTTCCTCAAAGTAACTGCATATGCTAGCTTTGACTCTCCATTATATAAGGTGGAAAAAAATTTTTTTAGGATGCCAATCTGAGGAGCCATCTCAACCTAGCTGAGCTGTAATTGCATAGGAGTGGGTCTAAACCAGTTCATACAGGAATGTCTCTGACATTTCCTTATTACAGGGTTGATGGTTAAGTTTTGCTGTTGACCTGTTGGCAAATCACAGTAATCTTGAGTGTTGTGTAGCAGATTTCCTCTGAACTGAACAGAGAAAGGAGGCTCAGGGGATTTAGGAAGTCATGCTAGCTAGAAATAAACCTCCCTTCCTGGGAGGACAGTGCAGAGAGGAGGAAATTCCAGACTCAGGAAGTCAACAAGTGTGGGAAAAGATTAGGACACCCTGCCCTAAGGCTATATAAAGGGGAAGGATCTTTGTCTGTCTGTCTGTCTGTCTGGTCTGTGTGTCTTGTCTGTGTGTCTCTGTCTGTCTGTCTGTGTCTGGTCTGTCTGGTCTGTCTGTCTGTCTCTGTCTGTCTGTGTCTGTCTGTCTCTGTGTCTGTCTGTCTGTGTCTCTCTCTCTCTCTCCCTGGCTGTTGGTATGTGTCTGACGGAGCACATCCATCCTGCTCATCTATCCCTTCATCAACGTGGGACGAAGTTTCCTCAGCCGGCCAGCTAACCCAAATAAATCCCTTTTTTACTACAATTCTACCAGATCTGTTCCTCTAGGGAACCCTAATACACAGGGGTTCACATGGACTAGAGATCACTGACCCAGGGAATGTCTAAATTTGAGCTTTCCTGGTTTCTAATGTTTTTGTAACATTTCATATAATGTGGGATAAAGTTATTTCACCAATGATTTAAAATGAAAGGGCCATTTCATCATGTGCTGCTACCAGAGGCATGGCCAGGAAAGGTGGAAAAAGGGAAGAGTGGGCAGAGGCAGAGGAGGAGGAAAACTACTAGGTGCTAAGTAGCCAAAGTCGGAACAAGAAGACTGTGCCTTGGAACTCTAGGCTGGAGATGTGGATGAGGTGATCTGGTGCCAAGTTCTCCTGGGTGATCCTGTGTCCTGGGAGGAGTTTGGACAGTTTTCCCTACAGTGACCATATTGTACCCCCTTCTGCCAGCAAACAGGGTGATTTTTCCTATTTACTTATTTATTAGATTTTTAAATATTTATTTGCAAAAAGAGAGAGTCAGAGAGAATGGGAGAGGCTGCAGATGCATGCTCCACTTTGTGCATCTGGCTTTACATGGGTAATGGGGAATCGAATTCTGATTGTTAGGCTTTGTAGGCAAGTGCCTTAACCACTAAGCAGTCTATCCAGCCCCAATTTTTTTATTATACATATCATCCCCTTCCCCTTCTTTCGCTACCCTGAGGGCCCTCCTCAGTGGGGTTATAGTGTTCATTGTGGGGTCATGAAGGCCTTCGTCACTGTAGGGTGCTTTTTAAAGTGATACATATGAATCTTTTATAATATCCCTGTCTAGAAGGACCTGACCATCAGCAGGATATGGCTTCAAACTTATACTAATACTAAGCCCTACTTGTTTATTAACCCTAAACACCTATTACAATTTCAACATCAACAGAAAGTGTTGACCTTGTTTTTTCTTTCTAAGGCTCATTCTAATAAAAACTCAGAACTATTTTGGTTTTTTGAGGTAGGGTCTCACTCTAGCCCAGGCTGACCTGGAATTCACTATGTCGTCTCAGTGGCCTTGAACTCACAGTGATCCTACCCCTGCCTCCCTAGTGCTGGGATTAAAGGTGTGCACCACCTTTAATTTGATTCTATAAACTTCCAGACTAACTTCAGATTCTCCTGGCTCTGCCTCCCATTTTCATAGGCATGTTGGGATCATGGATGCATGTACCACTTTGCATCTGGCCTTACATGGGTGCTAGGGAATTGAACCTAGACTATCAGGCAAGTGCTTTAACTGCTAAGCTATCTCCCCAGACCCCTAATATTAAAAAAAAAGCATCTAAATTTTTGAGATATCACTTTTATTGAACATGTATAAGATACACTTTTACATTATAAACATTTTACAAATAAAAAATTGTTTTCATTAAAAAAGAAAACATTTCCTGGATTTATCATTATCTAGTGGAAACAAAAACATATAAACATGAAGGTCATACTCCAAGTATTAGACTACAATACTGATGGATTCACTTCAATAACATTTTTCTTTGCACTGCTGGGGATCAAAGCCAGGGCCTTGCGCATGCCAGGCAAATGCTCTACCAGTGAGCTCCTCCTCCAGCCACCAGTAATGCTCTTCGAAAACGGTTTTATGATTACCCACACACTATACTGACTTCCAAAGGATGAAATAAACACACAAGAGGAGGGAATCCTCAAAACATATTTCCAAAAATATTCAAATTCGTACATAGTCTTTCCTTTTATGGGATTTGGTCAATGAATATCAGCAAAAGAAATATATATAAGATAAACATTTGAAAACACAGAACACATTGTCTTTAACTTTTTTTATATCAGTTTTGTTGTGTGAGGACCTAGACCACCCACACGATCATTTGAAATACACTGTGTATACATTATCTCATAAAAATCACATACATGAGGGAATGAGTCTTATTTTCAGGACAATCTTAAAAAGGCTTAATACAGGAATATTTCATCCTTATTTCTGAGACTTCATATTCTTTGACATCTCAATTAACAGTATGCATAGTACCTAAACTAAGCTCATGGCCTGACACAGTTTCAACTACCCTATTTGATTTTATTCACATGACGTACCATCTAAGAGAACCAACCAAGCAGTTTCTGAAATGCAAATTGAAGATTTAAGAAAACAATATAATCCCGTCATATGAGCCCAGTGTCTCTCAGAGATTTTAAATGTTTCATAAATACTGGAAGCCTTTCAGAAGCATTTCAGTGAAATGTTTACTAATACTGTCAGTTTAAGCTTGCAAAGTGGTTTCGTTAACGTGAAAATCTGAGAGCCTAAAGTTGCTTTTGGATGCTTTAATCGATCAAACTCAGTGCTGCCTGATTGATTGAATGATTTTTGAGACAGGGTCTCAAACTATAACCAGGGCTGGCCTTGAACTCACTATGTAGCTCAGGTTGGCCTTGAACACATATAGCTCCTCCTGCTTCAGCCTCCCAGAATGCTGAGATTACAGGCATGAGCCACCTGGTTTCTGCCAGAATTTGAATGTATTTTGAATGGAGACTTGTTGGAGACCTTTTTTCCCTACTGGCAACAAAGGGGTTAAGTGGTCAACCTCTGTGGCTCACAGCTTTGTATGACACACAAACAAACAAACAAACAAACAAACAAACACACAAAATATACAGAGGAATCTAGTTTGGATGTTATACTCCAAGATTTATGTTGCAATGAGATGCTGGAGTTTAGAGTTGTTGGTCAAGACTTTCTCCTATCAAAAGTGCTCATCACATTTGTTGTTTGTAAACAGAACCCCTCAATATTGTCTCACAGGGGAGTCAAGAGTTGACAGTGTAAACATGGCCCTTTGCTCTGCTTCCCTCCTGTCTGGTCTGTCCCCAGACTCACAGTAAGGCTCTGCCTGCTTCCTAACAAGTGTCTAGACTCTTCCTTCATGTCACAGGAACCAGCTTTAAAACGCCATTCATCTTTTTCTCTAGGATACAAGTAGAAAGTGTTGGATATCTGCAAATTCTCCAAGTTTGGGCCACTTAAAATTTGACTTTAATATTAAGTTGATGACTATGCTTTTCCAGGTTCAAGTTTCTAAACTCAAAAAAAAAAAGAATCAAAAAGTGGATTTGGTATTTAATCAGCAGCTTTAAAAAATAACCACATGGCTAAGATGTTATACTGACTCCGAGGAAGGTAACGAGTTCAGAGACCGACACTTAGGCAACCCGAGAAAAATTTGGACAGAGCAGCACGTCCAGGAATGCAGAGTGTTCACAGAACACCAGGGAAGGACACACACTTCCACTGACCACAGGGCTAGCTCTTAGTTCTTCTACCTTCCTACCTACAAAGTGAGTTCCTATACTTATACTACGTGAATCAAGATGTATCTGGTGGCTGCTAAAATTATAAAGACATGTTGATTTTTATATTTTTCAAAATCTCTTCACATTTGCTTTGTTAAGAAAGAATTCTGTACCAGTTTAAATGCCAAGAACTAATCTTGCATAACGATACAGGGCCAAGGGCAGCCAGGGCCGAGTCAGACAGTGGCCCAGCCCTGAAGACAGTACCCTGTATATGTCTGATGGGTGTCCTCAGGGAACCATGCTTACAATCTAGTGTCACCATCTTTAAGATCCAATAATTTGCAGAAGCATCAGTAGCAATATAGCCTAGAAATAATATTTTAAAAACAGAAAAATATGTTTTAAAAATGTCAGAATAAACATCTAAGTAATTATCTTCATAGCTCTAGCTAAAACTCTTTGATTCTTTCCATAATAACCTGCGATGAATGGATCAGTTTGCTGGAAGACAGAGAGCATATCTTTACCTGTTTAGGCAACATTTCCCTTGGTTAGACTAACTTGTTCAGGTAAATTTTTTTTCTCCAAAATATATTTTAAACAAAATAGTGATTCAGAAAATTCTTTCTCTTCACAGTCAAAGTGTCCTAACACAGGGTGTCATCTTTTAAAAAATTCAGAATCATTTGTAAAAATAGTTTGGATTAATATAGTTGACCTAACCCTTGAGGTATTAAAAAAAGCCTAATGTAGACTATTCCAGTCTTTCCAAACCCCTGAATTTATATATTAAAATAATAGAATTCATCTCTAATTTCGTCAACATAAAAAGACCTCGGCCAAAGTAATTCTAATCTGACAATTATCTTTCTTGGGCATGATTTTCAAAGGACTGGGACATTGCTAACTGTATAGAATCTTATCTTTTCTTCAGTGAAAGAAAGTTCAGATCTTGCCACATGGAAACTGTCACATAAGACCAGAAAAACCCCAAGGCTTATCTGCTGTGCTGTTAAAATAGATCCAGGCCAGATAGTCCCATATTAATAGCTACATTTGATGTAAGTTATAGTCTAGTCTTGTCTCAAAACAACGAAGTTCTGACATAGTAAAGAAAACAGTATCTGATCAAGGAGAGCTAAAATAGAAAACCACCAGTCCTGTCTCACCGGAAGACCAAGCAGCTGTCCCGTCTTCCCTCCACACCATGGCAGGGGAAGGAAGGTTCAGTTTCACATACATCTGACGCTACTCTGAGAACAGCGCTCTCATTCTGATCATCTCACAATTCCCCTGGTTCTAAATTCTGACGGCTGAAGCCATCATGTTAACAGTCAATGGACGAATAGAACAGCTCATCTGTTAGGGTGTCCACAGCAGCCTGACATACTCACTGTTAAGATTGAGTCTCTTCTATTGCTATTGGGGGCTCTGCTGTTCATCTAATATTAATGACAAGGAGCCATCTATACTGCATAGTGAACAGCATTACATCCACTCACCTCTCTCAGGCACACCACTTGAATCTGATTTGTGACAGCTACGTTTAGAGTTATTAAGCATCTTACAGGTTCAAGTTGTAGTATAACATTTTCCCAGAGCATGAACACCCACACTTCATATCAATTATTGCATCAAAAGGGGTTAATAAACTTAGTATGATACTCTAGGTAGTAGGATAGGCTTCCTTAATTAAAGAATTACAATAATCTTAACAGAATTTATAGGGGTTCAATTGCATTCTCTCACTGTCTCAAGTGTAAAATAAAAACAAAAACACAGAGCCCAAATCTGCTGAGCACCTCTACCCCAGATTTCACACTGGCATACAAATATCATACTCAGTTCTACAGGGTCCCAGGCCTGCAGGCAAGCCCTGGCTCACCGTTCAGATGTCCCCTCTCAGTGGGTGGGAAGGGGCAGCGAGGGGACCTTCAGAGCAGGAATCAGTGTTACTTTCCTCTTGACAGATGAACTTCAGCTTTTAAACAGGTTCAGTTTTTTTATAAGCTTGACTAAAACACCTTCATACACCAGTTGCCCACACTGAGCGTCCACAGGGAAGCTTCTAGTCACTGGCTTGACTTCTAGCGTTTGATCACAACTTGTTCATAAGCTCCAGATCCCACCCTAAAAAGCAGGGGGAAGAAACATTTCAAAATGTTGAACTGGGGCTGGAAAGATGGCTCACTGGTTAAAGGTTACTTGCAAAGCCAGACAGCCAGGGTTTGATTCCCCAGTACCCACGTAAAGTCAGCTGCACAAAGTGGTACATGTGTCTGGAGTTTATTTGCAGCAGTAAGAGGCCCTGGTGCATCCATTCTCTCTCTCTCTCTCTCTCTCTCTCTCTCTCTCTCTCTCTCTCTCTCTGCTTGCAAATAATAAATAAAATGTTAAAAAATGTCCAGCTGAGAGAGAAAGAATGGATGCACCAGGGCCTCTTACCGCTGCAAGTTCTTTTAGTCATTATGTAAAAGCCTTTATATCTTTTTAAATATGTGGTCAGTGCTGTGAATTATATACAGGTAATGTAGATTTAAAGGGAAAATAATCTTGAAGAAGGGCTTATTTCGTCACTAGTTTGGTGTGGAAGACTGTTGGGAGTTCCTTCAAATCTCTTCATCATAGCCCACTTGGGTACAGGGTGTGTGACACTAGCAAACAGAGGAGCAGGACTTGACAGTCTGATGAGACAGTTCACACTTCTTGTCATTTACTAGTTAAATTTCTTTTGGTTGAACTATAGCGTTTGGGTTCCCCTACCTAAACTAATAATAGCTAAGGCTTACTGAACATACTAAAAATGTGGCTGTGCACATATATCAGTGTACATGTGGGTCTGTGCAGTACATGTGAAAGCCAGTGTCTTGAGTGTCACTCCTTAGTCACACCCCATTTTTCTTGAAACAGGGTCTCTCATTGGCCTAGAGCTCACCAAGTAGGCTAGACAGGCTGGTCATTAAGCCCTTGGGATCTGCCTGCTTCTACGGCTCCAGTGCTGGGATAACAAGCCAGGTCACCACAGCTGGCTTTTTTATGTGGGTTCTGGGAATCAAACTCAGGTCCTCATGGTTGCCAGGCAAGCACTCTACCATCTGTGCTATCTGCTTAGGTCCTTCATTCTCCCCTTAAAGGGAGCCAGAGTTGGTGTGGTGGTGCACATTGTAACCCAAGCACTAAGGAGGCTGAGGCAGGAGCATGAGTTCAAGGCCAGCCTGGGCTCCACAGTGAGATTCTGTCTTAAAAAATAAAAACAAAAATTAAGGCTAACCCATGAAATAGACATGCCTACTTTCTCCTTTCAGTAGAATCAACTAAATCTCATTAAAATCAAGTGATTCACCCAGACTCCAAAAGTGGTCAGGTCAGGATAGGAACCCAAGTCAGTTTAATCTAAATTCATATGCTGTCTCCACAATTCACACCCTTATCTGCATATATATCCCCTTTCTGCCTACTTTTCTTTTTGCTCTGGTCAAATTGTGACCACCTCTTAAAAATTTTTTTTTTGAAAAGCCCACTTAAGAGACCCAGATTGGGGTCTGTGGTAGTTTGAATAATGTCCCCCAAAAGAATTAAGGATTTATTAAAAGTATTGTCTACAGGCTTCTGGCTGGAGGAAGTGCCACTTTGGCCTAGCCTCCTGGGGACTGGCCCTTTCTAATTTGGATATAAAATAGTAAGGATAGATATGCAAAAGAAGAGCTGGAACCCTGACCAGAAGTTCTGCATTTTGTGAATCACAGTGTGTTGGGAGTGAGTGTGCTTGCTTCTTCTGGAGGTGCTGCTTCTCTGTCTCTGCTTGCTTCTGTGAAAGGGGGCCAGCCTTTTCCTTAACTTCCCCTGAATTTTTTCAATAGATACTTTTCCTCCCCATAACTGTGCCTTGTTTGGAGATTCATCCCAGTGGCATGTGGCTGACTACAACAGGGCCTTTAAAAAAGTTTCTATTTTACTTATTTGCAAGCAGAGAGAGAGAGAAAGAGAGAGAGAGAGAGAGAGAGAGAGAGAGAGAGAGAGAGAGAGAGAGAGAGAGAGAGAGAGAGAGAGAGAGAGAGA
>PVHP010036244.1:0-18010 GCA_004024765.1 Zapus hudsonius | reverse complement strand
TTCGTGACAACTCACTGCCTCTGGCGAGCGCGGTCCTCGATGGAAGCTTCCACTGGTGAGAATCCTGTGCTGGGGGGTGTCTGCGGCTCAGAGCGTGACTGCAGCTTATGTCCACGACCTGGATCCCTGCTGAAAACCCTGACCCTTGTTTCCTGAGGGACGTGGCGTGTCTGCTAGTCAGCCATCTTGAACCGGAACCTCTCTCTCTCTCTTTTAATCAAGGTAGTGTCTCACTCTATCCCTGGCTGACTTGGAACTCACTCTGTAGGATTGCAGGCATGCACCACCGTGCCCAGCCTATATGTTCCAAGAGGTTTTTTTTTTTTATGATATCTAACTCAATTTTCTAGTGAAAGGATCCCAGGGCACCAAGAATGAGGGCTAGGGTTCTGGAGAGATGGTTTAGCGGTTAAGGTGTTTGCCTGCAAAGCAGAAGGACCCCAGTTCGATTCCCCAGGACCCATGTAAAGCCAGATGCACAAGGTGGCACATGTGTCTGGAATTCAATTGCAGTGGCTGGAGGCCCTGGCATGTCCATTCTCTCTCTCTGTTCCCCCCCCCCTCTCTCTCCCTCTTTTTCTCTCCCTCTTTCTTTCTCACTTTCTCTCAAATAAATTAATTAAAATTATGTTTAAAAACAAAGAATGAGAGCTAACTAGAATGAGAGACGTTTATACCTCCAGGACACTTTCTTTCGTATGCTGGGCTTGAAGCCAGGGCTTTGAGTGGTACTTTACCACTGAGCTACACTCCCAGGCCAATTTTCATAACCAGCCTTTTTTTTTATTTTTGCAGATCAGAAAACTAAGTCACAGAGATGGTATGTGGTAGAACATATATGTCTGGCTTCAGAAACTTCCTTCTTAATCATTCCAGGATGCTTAAGAGTGAGTTAATTATCCAGAAAGAGGTCATTACCAGTTGTCTATCAAAATGAAAAAGTGAAGCCAGACATGGTGGGTCACACCTCAGATCCCAGCATTCGGAAGCTGGGGGCAAAGATTGTATAGTGAGGTTGAGGTCAGCCTGGGCTACTTAGTGAGTATCAGGTCAGCAAGGGCTACATAGCAAGACTCTGTTTCAAAACAAAGAAACATTCAAAAAAGCAAAGAAAAGAAAAGTGAGGGGCTGGAGAGATGGCTTAGAGGTTAAGGCACTTGCTGCCAGTGCCTAAGGCCCCAGGTTCAATTCCCCAGTACCCACATATGCCAGAACCACAAGGTGGTGGCCCTGGTGCGCTTTCTCTCTCTCTCTCTCTCTCTCTCTCTCTCTCTCTCTCTCTCTCCCCCTCCCCCCCCCTCCCCCCCCCCCCCCCCCCCCCCACAAAAAAAAAAAAAAAAAAAAAAAAAAAAAAAAAAAAAAAAAAAAAAAAAAGAAAAGTGAAAATACCTTAAGGTGGAGTGGTTCCTTTAAGGTAGTCCAGGACCAGGCACCAGGGAAGTGAGGACTCCCAGCTTCTCCACACCTAACAACAAGCTCTCTTGGGGATTTGGATACTCCATAGAGTTTTCAAGGAAGCTCTTTTTAAAAATATTTTTACTTATTTATTTGAGAGAGAGAATGGGCATGTTAGGGCCTCTTGCCACTGTGCACAGACTAGACGCATGTGCCACTTTGTTGTCTGGCTTCATAGAGAACCTAGGCCAGCAGGCTTTGCAAGTAACTTTTAACCACTGAGTGATCTCCCCAACCCCCAAAATATTTTTTTTCCTGGTTTTTCGAGATAGGGTCTCACTCTAGCCCAGGCTGACCTGGAATTCACTGTGTAGTCTCAGGTTGGCCTTGAACTCATGGTGATCCTCCTACCTCTGCCTCCTGAGTGCTGGGATTAAAGGCGTGCGCCACCATGCCCGGCCCCAAAATATTTTTTGTTTTTGTTTTTCAAGACAGGGTCTCACTCTAGTCCAGGCTGATCTGGTGTTCAATATGTAATCTCAAGCTGGCCTCAAACACAGCTATCTTCCTGTCTCGGCCTCCTGAGTACTGGGTGTCTGCCACCATGCCTGGCCAAAATAGTTTTTGCTTTTTTTTTCATTGAGGTAGGGTCTTGCTCTAGCCCAGATTTACCTGAAATTCACTATGTAATCTCAGGGTTGTCTCAGACTCATGGCGATCCTTCTACCTCTGCCTCCCAAATGTTGGTGGGATTAAATATGTGAAACACCACACCCAGCTCCCAAAATATTTTTAAATTTGAGAGAGAGAGAAACAGAGAAAAAAGAGGCAGGCAGAAACGAGAAGCATGTGTGCCATTTCGAACTCCAAACCCATGTGCTACTACTGTGTGCATCTGATTTATGTGGGTACTGGGAAATCAGACCATCACGCTTTGAAGCAAGCCTTTAACCACTGAGCCATCTCTCTAACCCCCCTCCACTTTTTTTTAGTCAGTCTTGCTATTTTTTAAAATATTTTATTTATTCATTTTCAAGCAGAGAAATACAGAGAGAGAGAGAGAGAGAGAGAGAGAGAGAGAGAGAGAGAGAGAGAGAGAGAGAGAAAGAGAGAATACACCAGGACCACCACCTTGTGGGTCTGGTTTATGTGGGTCCTGGGGAATTGAACCGGGGGCCTTAGGTACTGGAGGCAAGTGCCTTAACTGCTGAGCCATCTCTCCAGCCCTCAGTCTTGCTATTTAAAAAAATATTTTATTTATTTATAAGCAGAGAGACAAAGAGGCATGCCAGGGCCTCTAGCCACCGAGAACTAAACGAACTCCAGACACATGCGCCACTTTGTGTATCCAGCTTTCCATGAACACTGGGGAATCAAACCAGGGTCTTTAGGCTTTGGAGGCAAGCTCTTTAACCTAATCACTGAGCCATCTCTCCAGCCCTTGCTGTGTTGATAGCTGACCTAGAATTTACTATGTAGCTCAGGCTGGCCTCAAACTCACGACTCTTCTGTCCTGCCTTCTGAATGCTGAGGTGCCATGCCCATGTACCACATCCAGTTCTGTGGGACTTTCCGAAGCAAGACTCAGATGGGACAGCCCTGGACGAAGGGCTATGGAAGGTCATAACTGGAAATGTGGCTGGCTTGAATGGCCCTGCAGGGAGTCTCTACCTCAGCACCACCCCCTCCCCAGCCAAGAACCCTGAACTTGAAAGCCAACTAGTTCATGAGACCAAGAGGGAAGTTTGCAAGAGGAGGTGCTGGCTAGAAATGACTCTGAAGGGCTCTTGTGTTGGCATTTGTTAATGTCTGTGAAGCTGGTGGCATTCAGCGGGACATAGGGTGTCTTGGGGAGTGACAAGCTAGGTCTATGCAGAGAGAGGGAGGTCCATCCCTCTCTTTCTTCCTCTTAGATCTACTCTCCAAGTGCGGTGAGAGAGACAGGTCCAGTGCAGGGACCCCACCTCTACCCCACCAATAAGAAGTCCATATTAATTAGTGTATGGGGGTGCCAGTTAGCTGTATGGCAGGCTGAGCTAGGACTTGCCTTCCTGAGGTCTCAGGCCCAGAAGACCACCATCCCCAGGCCTCCACAGCCCATGGGAGTACTGGGGCTTCCTGAATCTTCTGCATCCCTGGCCCACTAGTGGACAAGAGGATTCTAACAAGGTACTAGGTGCTGTGCCAGCGGGGAAAAGGCTCCTCCAGAGAGCAGAATGTGAAGGTGGGTGGGCACTCCCATTGAGGCTAGGCACCTCTGCATTGGTCTGGGTCCAAAGCACTTCCTTTCTGCTCTCTCCTAAGCTGAGGACAGACAGGAGGCAGCTTGCTCTCAAAACTCTCAGTGGTATGTATACCTATGATCCCAGCATTTGGGACGCTAAGGATGATCACCAGTAAGACTCTGTTGAAAGGGAGAAAAGATGGAGAGGGAGGGAGGATGGGGAGAGGAAGAGTGGAGAGAAGAGAGAAGATACATTCAGCTGCAGCGTTAAAGATTAAAGAACATAGTGCTGTGTGAGAGATGGCTCATTGGTCAAAGGCTCTTGCTTGCAAAGCCTGATGGCCTGGGTTCAATTCCCCAGTACCCATGTGGTGCTGCATGCATCTGGAGTTTGTTTGCAGTGGCAAGAGGTCCAGGTACTCCCTCTGTCTCTCCCTCTCCCTCCCTCTCTCTCTTTCTCTGCTTGCAAATAAATAATAAAAAAAACACATGGAAAAATAACAAATTAAAAATAGGCAGGCATGTCAGTACTTTTAATTCCAGCATTGGGGAGGCCGAGAAAAGAGGATCACTGTAAATTTGAGGCCAGCCTGGGCCTACAGAGTGAATTCCAGATCAGCCTGGCCTAGAATGAGACCCTACCTTGAAAAAAATAAAATAAAAAAGGAAATAATAGAAAACGAACATGGGGGCCGGAGGGATGGCTTAGCTGTTAAAGCATTTGCCTGCAAAGCAGAAGGACTGAAGTTCAATTCTCCAGTACCCACATAAAAAGCCAGATGCACAACAGGGCGCATGTGTCTGGAGTTCATTTGTCTGCAGTGGCTGGAGGCTCTGGCATGCCCATTTTCTCTCTCTCTCTCTCTCTCTCTCTCTCTCTCTCTCTCTCTCTCTCTCTCTCTCTCTCTTTGCTCTGGTGAGGACCCCCTTGGTCATGTCACGTGGCAGATAGCTTTATGGTGGGAGCACTGTTGCTGGAGAGAAAGCACGTGATCTTGAACTTGTCATTCACCTGCCTCTAATTCTGGGATTACAGGCATGCACTTCCCACCCTGGGTTTTTTTTTTAAGTATCTCGAAATCTATTTAGCTTCAGGTAGGTTATTTCCTTATGTAACACTTGTTAATGTCCAGACAGCAATTAAAATCATTTATTATTAAAAGTGACCTAAGTTTCCCTGGAAGCAATATTTCAGTCCAGAGTTTGGGAGGATACACAAGATTAATGTACCCCTAATTAAAGGGGCAAGTCTTCTGTACAGTAGGTCTGTGTGCATGTTGTAAGTACACAGGTACCTTGCAAACTTGAAATGCACAAGACCTCCTTTTTTTTTTTGGTTTTTCGAGGTAGGGTCTCACTCTAGCCCAGGCTGACCTGGAATTCACTATGTAGACTCAGGGTGGCCTTGAACTCACAGCAATCCTCCTACCTCTGCCTCCCGAGTGCTGGGATTAAAGGCGTGCGACACCACTCCTGGCTCCAAATTTAGTTTTTATAAAATGACAAC
The DNA here is from genome assembly GCA_004024765.1 of Zapus hudsonius. Lineage (NCBI taxonomy): Eukaryota > Metazoa > Chordata > Mammalia > Rodentia > Dipodidae > Zapus > Zapus hudsonius. The sequence continues at coordinate 12,884 of PVHP010036244.1, read as the reverse complement.
CTCTATCTTTGAGCACATAAACATTGTAAAGGAGAATCTTAAAACATTCAAGCTTTACAGCATAAATATTCAAAATAACTTGATTTGGATTACTATACTATTCCGTAAACTAAAGTTACATTGAAGTATAAATCTCCATTGCACTGCAGTCAGAAAAAGCATCTTCTCCCAGTTTCTCTGACCTTTCTGTAAGATAATATTCCAGATAAGTATGTGTGGATAGCAAGTTGTGTATTTTCCCAAGACCTTCATTACTGATATCACCATGTTCCTATCTTCTTGGGTGAAATGCAAGTTATGTCATGAACAGATTTTTTTTGTCCTTTTAAAAGATGAGTAGGAACCAAGGAAAAAGTTTTAAAAACATACTTTTAAAACTTATTTATAAATTAGCACACACCCTGACTTGGTTGCACTTTTAATAATGTAAGCAAACTAAAGTATTTCTTTCTGTCTCAGGAGCTGCTCCATTGTAGGATAGAAACACCTCGTCTTCCAGTTCTCTTTCACTTGGACCTGGTTTTATTATTACTACTATTTATTTATTTATTTATTTGAGAGCATAAAAGGAGAGATGGGGGGTGGGCACGCCGGGGCCTCTTGCCACCGCAAACAAACTCCAGATGTATGGCTTTATGTGGGTACTGGGGAATTGAACCTGGGTCATTAGGCTTTGCAGACAAACACCTTAACTGCTGAGCCGTCTCTTCAGCCCACTTGGACCTGTTTTTGCGGGCTGCTCTTTGTTTTTTAAGTCTTTTTTTTTTTTTTCTTCCTTCACTAGCTTGATCTATTGCTCCTTTCGCCATGGCTCTGATGTGGGCCACAGCCTGCAGTGTGTCTTAGGAATCACACTCTCCTTGTCTGGTTCATTCAAAACCATGGGGAAGCTAGTAAAATTATATGTATGGGCAGCATTGGGAGGCCCGAGCTCCGCGCCCCGGGAGAACACTTCCAGGGATGGAGAATCTGCTTTCCGAATCTGGCATTGGCATCTCATCTGATGCCTCAGAAGAGCTCATCTGTTTGCTGTTCTTCTTCTGTGTTTTTCTTATCATTTGTTTTGTTAGTGTCGAGTGCGGCAGAGTCAACACGGTACAAGCATCAGTCCGCCTCCCATAGAGGGCACAGCGCTGCTCTTCTCTTGTATGTAGCCTTCAGCCACCTTTGTGTAACTCCTTTCCCAAAAGGCCACATGGCTTCAAATTCAAGAGCATTTGTCTGCAGTCTTATGGTTAGTGATGTCCACATTGCCACACCGCTCAATCCAGTTTTCCCACGATCACGTTGTGCACGCACCAGTGGGGTTTGTCCATGTGTGTGCTTCATTGTGTTCAAGGAGCTCTAGGTGATGGTTCCTCTGGGGTCTGATTCTACACTCTTCTGCCAGAACTTCGGTTTCATGGAAGATGAGATTGTTGTTTAATCCTTCTTCATGAAATACACTGATTGGTGGGTGATGGCTGACCTGCTCTGAGATGAGTCTGAATCCAACTAATTCGTAACTCTGTCCCAGTTTCCACCAAGAAGCTACACTGCACACTTTCCACAGGCTCCAGAAGCTGAAGTCCTTTCTGGAGAACACTAGAAGACCAGCTGGCTCTGTGGGTCTCGGTGCCCTTGGAGAGCGCCTCTTCCCCACCACAGTCTTTTTCCTTCGAACATTCTGTGTTTCCCACTGCTCGGGGGCTCTTTGTCCCTTCAAGTGAGTCTAGTGGACTCAGGGACGACTTGGACTTGAATATGACAATTCATCCTAGACTCCATTCTCACCAAATGTGCTGGGAGACAGCTTCCACCAGAGACCGTCTAGTTTATGGTGCTCAGTGGCTAAAGCCTCCAGTGCTTTTCACAAACTTTTTTTTAAAAAACTTTTGTTTTTCTCTTGTTCCTGTTCCAGCTTAAAATTCCTCACCTGGGCTGCGTCTTGGAACCCTTGCTGACTCCCTGCGCTTCTTGGCCAGCTTCACACGAATGCACCCAGCCTGATCCTCCTATCAGCCCACCCTGTTTTAAAAAATATTTTATTTATTTATTTACAAGAGAGAGAGAGAGAATGGGTGCACCAGGGCCTTCAGCCACTGCAAATGATCTCCAGAAGCATGCACCGCCTTATGCATCTGGTTTTACATGGGTACTGGGGAATTGAACTCATGTCTTTCTGCTGTACAGGCAAACGCCTTAACCGATGAGCCATCTCTCCAGCCCCCACACCCTGTTTTTTATACAGTGCTAGGGATGAATCCAGGGCTTTATCCATGCTAGGCAGGCACTCTATCAACTGAGCTATATCCCCAAACCAACTGGCTTTCTTAAAAATAACTAACTCATTCTGCAAGGCCAACATTCATTTATCCCCCTGGGCCACACCCTCAATGACCCAACAAGCTACCATTGGGCTCCCCCCACCTTTAAGGATTCACTCACTACATCTCCCAGTGTCACCCTAGGGAACAAGTTTCCAACTCGTGAAATCATACTCAAACCATATCTAAACCATAGTAAGCAGTGTATGTATAACTTTTTGTGTCTGGCTTCCTTCCCTTAGCATGATTTCAAGATTTACCTGTGTTGAATCAGTACTCTGTTTAGTTTTCAAAACTTTTATTGTGATCAAACATACATATAAAACTCACCATTTGAATCATTTGTAAGTATGAATCAGGGGCTTTGAGAACATTCACAACCACCACTTGGTCTCCAGAACTTCTCATGATCACCCCAACAGAAATTCTGTACCCATTAAACCATGGCTCCTACAAACTCAGGTGCCACTTCTGCTTTCTTTCTCTGTGAACTTGCCTATCCTAGGGACCTTACACAAGTGCTGTCATAGACTATGTGGCTTCTGTCTGGCTTCTTTCACTCGACATGGTATTTCCAAGTTGTGCTCTCATTGCAGTGTCTATCAGTACTCCTTCTTATGAATGAATAACGCTGTCAGTGTTCTGTGAACAAGGACGGATAGCTTCATTTACAGAAGACTTACACTGTGCCAGTACTCTGCAAAGACTTCACTTACATCATTTTATTCATACTTCTTATTTATAACCTAGTGGCTGCCACTGTGGAGTTCACAGAGGGGAACAGCAACTTTCCCACGGGTCTCACAGCTGCTGAGTGGTTAAGCCAATGTTCCAATCCTGTGGTGTCCTGAGGGGCCAGGGGGGTAGGAGGCCAGCCAGGGCAGGCCACCTACTTGATGATGTGAAGGGGAAGGCGATAAGGTAGGGCCCCCATTTTCTGATTTCTCCCCCACTAGCCACCCACCCCTGACATCTAGGTCCCTGCACCCTGTCAGGGCTGACAGCTGAGCATTGCCTTTCAACCCTCTCCACTTCACCCTTGGTCCTGACTCCCCAGAGCAAAAGCTGAGGTCTTGAGTCATTGTAATATAGGCCCAAGGCACTCAGGCCTGCTGTCCGCTGACTGCCTTTCGCCTGACATCTCCTTTCTGTTCTACCTCCTGCTGAGGCCTGCTGCCTTCCTGTGGCCTGACACCCCCCTCTCACCCCCATCTTCTTTTTTTGTTGTTGTTTTTTTGAGGTAGGGTCTTGCTCTAGTCCAGGCTGACCTGGAATTCACTATGTAGTCTCAGGGTGGCCTTGAACTCTCGGCAATCCTCCTACCTCTGCCTCCCGAGTCCTGGGATTAAAGAAGTGCGCCAACACGCCCGGTTCACCCCCCATCTTCTAACAACAGCAGAGACCAAATTCTGCAAGGGGGAGGGGGAGGAGAGAGGGCTCAGTGGTTAAAGACATATGCTTGCAAAGCCTGACGGCCAGGGTTCTATTCCCCAGTACCCTTGTAAAGCCAAATGCCAAAGTGGTGCATACATCTGGAGTTTGAGTGTAGTGGTGAGAGACCCTAGCATGCTCGCTCTCTCTCTCTCTCTCTCTCTCCATATATATATATATATATCCCTCTCTCCCCCTACTCTCTCTGTGTGTCTTTCTTTCTCAAATAAAAACAAATTCTGGGCCGGGCGTGGTGGCGCACGCCTTTAATCCCAGCACTTGGGAGGCAGAGGTAGGAGGATCACCATGAGTTCAAGGCCTCCCTGAGACTACATAGTGAATTCCAGGTCAGTTGAGACTTCTTGTACCTTGACCAATCCCAGTTATTCTGAAAGTGTTCTGAGTCTGAGGATGAAGGCAACTTATTATTTACAGTTCCTCTTCCTCACACCAATAGTACAGGCACACACACACACATCACACACACATCACATACACACACACATCACACATATCACACACATCACATACACACACACATCACACATCACACATATCACACACACATCACATCACACATACATATATCACGTCACACATCACACATATCACACACACATACACACATCACACACATCACATCCACACATCAAATCATACACACACACATCACACACACACACCCTTCTCCCTTGGAGCTCAAGCCAACAGCTGCCTTCCCCCTCCTCACTCTAGCCCTACACCTGCTAGGAGTTCTCCAAGGAAGACACAGAACAGCCTAGAGTTTCAGTCACGTCTCCAGGAGCTTGAGGTTACAGAGGTGGCTTGAGCTTGGAGAACAGTGGAAAGATCAGAGTCCTCAGTCTCCCCACAAAGCTTCCTGCTGAAGCAGCCTTGGCTGAGAACACTGGAGCCCACCACGGTCTCCACACATCCTGAAGGTCTTCTAGATGTGTCCAGGCCTTCGCTTCCTCTTCATCCTTGAGGGATGGCAAGGTTGTGCCTTAGAGAGGTGGTGGAGGGGCAGGGCAATGCGGTCTTCTATCAGTACCTGGTAATCCCTCAGGAGCTGTGGGCTCAGAGGTGCACTGGGCAGGAAGGCCAGTTTCAGCACTTTCTCCTGGTAGTGAGGCTGAGGGTTCGGGCAGGGCCAGCTCTTGGTGAAACTAGTGGGAAGTGGGTTAGGCTGGAGCCGGGGGGCCCGAGTCTTAAGCCTTCCACCCTCAGTTACATGCCGAGATCTGTGGGAAGGGATTCGGAGAGAGAGATCACCGGAGAACACCAGGCACAGTGGGGAGGGGTGGGAAGGTAGGTGATCCTGCCTCCCTGCCAGCTAGTGGAGCGAAAGCAGTAGGGCTCCCTCTTGCTCACCAGTTATGGGTCTGTCAGAGCCTGCACCCTGGCTGGATTGAGTCAGGGTGTCTAGCTTGTGCCTCCTCCAGACTTGACAGTTGCTGCATATAATATTATCTGGTTCTTGTGTGTATGTGTGTGTGTGTGTGTGTGTGTGTGTGTGTGTGTGTGTGTGTGTTGCTGAGGATGGAACAAACCCAGGGCTTTTCACATACTAGGCAAGTGATCCCACTGATCTCCTCCCTCCCTCTCTCTCCTTCCCTCCCTCCATCTCTCTCCCTCCCTCTCTCCCTCTCAGTATGTAGACCAGACTGGCCTCCACCTCCTGAGTCCTGGGATTGCAGGTGCACATCACTAAATCACTATGTCTGGCTTCTTTATGGGATTTTTTTAAGGGAGGGTTCTTTTTTGAGGCAGGTCTCACTGTAGCCCAGGCTGACCTGGAACTTACACTGTAACTCAAGAATACCCTCAAACTCACTGTGATCCTCCTACCTCAGCCTCTCAAATGCTAGGATTAAAGCCGTGTGCCACCATGCCCAGCTTCCCCCCCCCCCTACGAAGTAGGGTCTCACTCTAGCCCAGGTTGACCTGGGATTCACTCTGTAGCCCAGGATAGTCTCAAACTCACATCAATCCTACCTCTGCCACCTGAGTGCTGGGGTTAAAGGTGTGCGATGCCCGGCCTCTCCTTTATTCTTACCTAGTTTCAACCTGTCCTTGCTCACCTTCTGCACTAATGGCGTGCTGACATTCCTCAAGGAGGAAGAGGATGGCTGAACTCAGTAAGGCAGCTCACTCTTCTTCTTGGTTGGCCTATAGTAGTAAATTGAACAGTGGGAAGTTGACGTTTTTAAATACAGAACAGCAGCAGGTGCTCTGTGGTTCAACATGCTTTGCCCTTGGTTCGGAACACATTCCTGTTTGCTGCTGTTGGTTTTATTTGGGGCTGTGATTGCATGTGAGAGTCATTTTGGAACCCTGTGGTTGTTCACTTATTTGTGGTCAGTGCTGAGGATGGAACCCAGGCCACATGCATGCTTGGCAAGGGCCCTCTGCTGAGCCACATCTCTAGCCCCTGAGTATCTGCACAAGTGTCCCAGCCATGGAGCTCAGTGAAAGAAAGCTCGCCTAGCATAGGAGCAGCAAGTGGAAGGAGAGGAGAAACTCCCTGAGGAGCTCGGTTCAACTATCCATTGAATTACCCTCCTCTTCCTCCTCTTTTTCTTAAGGATTCATGTATCCTGGGCAGGCATGGAACTTTGTTCTGAGGATGACCTTGAACTCCTGAACATCTTGCCTTAGCCTCCCCTGAGTTTTGGGGATTACAGGTATGTGGCACCATGCCCAGTTCAACTGGAAATCTTTTTGAGAAGGGTAGTCTCATTTCCCTTTGATGCCAAGTTTTCACACGATAGCAGAAAAAGCCAAGGCCTAACCTTTGGTGCCTTATTTATTCTCCTTTCTGTCTTCCTATTTTTCCATTTTTATTATTTATCAGTGTATACATATGTGTGTATGATATATGTGTATGGGCATGAGCTCCTCACGGAGCTTCTCCTCTCCTTCCTCTTTGCTGCTTCTACTTGAGGGTGTCCAGATTCTCCCGACTTTGTTTCCCATTGATGTAGGAGCGTTGGAATTACAGATGCATGTGCAGCTTGGTGTCCATTTTACATGGGTGCTGAGGAGTATTTAACCCTGGTTGGCAGGCTTGCCGGCAAGTACTTTAACCACTGAGTCATCTCCCAGACCCTTTTCCTTCCTCCCTCCCTTCCTTTCCCACCCTCTCTCTTCTTTCCATCCTTCCTTCCTTCTCCCTCCCTCTTTCTAAATTATTTTACTTATTTATTTATTTGCAAGGAGACAGAGAAGGAGAGAGAGAGAGGAGAGAGAGAAAGAGAGAGAGAGAATGGGAGCACCAGGGTCTCTAGCTGCTGCAAATGAACTCCAGATGCATGTGCCACTTTATGCATCTGGCTTTATGTCTGTACTGGGGAATCGAAGAATGGTCATTAGGCTTTGCAGGCAAGTGCCTTAACTGCTGAGCCATCTCTCCAGTCCTCTATCTCTCTTTCTTTCCCTTCCTTCATTCCTTTCCTTTGCATCTTTCTTCCTTCCTTTCTTTCTGTTGAGAATGGAAACTGGAACCTGGCCTTATGTACTTAAGGAAGTGTCTTAATGCCAAGCAATACTACCAGGTTTCTTTAAAAATATTTTATTTATTTATTTGCAAGCAGAGATAGAGCAAAAGAGAGATAATTGGAGCATCAGGGCTTCCAGCCACTGCAAATGAACTCCAAATGCATGCCCCCCCCCTTTGTGCATCTGGCTGCATGTGGTTACTGGGGAATTGAACCCAGGTCGTTAGGCTTTGTAGGCAAGCACCTTAACTGCTGAGCTATCTCTCCAGCCCAAGGTTTCTTTCTTTAAAAAATTGGCCAGGCATGGCGGTACACGCCTTTAATCCCAGTGCTAAGGAGGCAGAGGTAGGAGGATCACTGTGAGTTCAAGGCCAGCTGGGACTGCAGAATAAATTCAAGGTCAGCCTGGGATAGAGCAAGACTCTACCTGAAAACAACAACAAAATTAAAAATCTCAGCTCTCTCTTTAGCTCATCGGTGCCTTTGTGAATGTGTTGAGGCTGTAACTGGAGATATTTTATCTTCATCTCTCCCTCCTCTCACCTGTCTTGTCACCTGTGCCCAACTTCTAGACTAGATACAATCTGTAAATATGATGAAATGCCTGAATTCAGGGGCAGGCAGGGGAGGAAGCTGTGAGGTTCTCAAACATTTCCTTTTAATGTCCATCTCTAATGGGACCACTCTAGCTTGGCCTGGGGTGCATGACTATAATCCCAGCACTTTGGAGGTGGAGGCCACTGGGCTACATGAGACCCTATCTTAAAAAACAAAATAAAATAAACCAGGCATATAATCCCAGCACTCAGGAGGTAGAGACAGGAGGATTAGAAGTTTAACATCATCCTCAACTATACAATGAGTCAAAGCCAGCCTGTGAAAAATGGGTCCATGCCTCAACAAAGGAATTTCTGAAGCTGAGGAGAAGAATCACCAATTTGAGGCTAGTCTGAACTATATAGCAAGTCTCTGCCTCAAAAAACAAAGCAGGGCATGGTATCTCCAACCTTTAATTCCAGCACTCAGGAGGATCACTGTGAGTTCAAGGTCAGCCTGGGACAGAGTTCCAGATCATTCTGGGATAGAGTGAGACCCTTCCTAGAAAAAAAACAAAAGCAAAAACAAAAAGAGCTGGGCATGCTGGCACATGCCTTTAATCCTAGCACTCGGGAGGCAGAGGTTTAAGGAAGATCGAAGTGACTTTGAGGCCAGCCTTGAGACAACATAGTGAATTCCAGGTCAGCTCGGGCTAGAGTGAGACCCTACCTCGAGGAGAAAAAAAAAAAAACTACCCAAAAGAATAGTAATGGAACTCCTTATAATAGACACTCTTTTTAGGAACCTTACTTTACAAGCAGGGTCTTAGCCCAAGGTTGACCTAGAACTCACTGTAGCTCAGGTTGGCCTTGAACTCACAGAGATCCTTCTGTCTCAGCCTCCCAAGTACTGGGATTAAAGGTTTGCACCATCATGCCTGGCTCTCCTCATGTACTTACTCCTTTGACAGGGACTTACAATTGTAAGAATTCCCGGGTCAAGCATATCGTCCCCTCATTTCTAGTTACGTGCCTCCAGCCCAGCCTTCCAGATATATTCAGAAAGCAGAGGAGCTCAATGGCAGAGCCCCTGTTTGGTGTTTGCAAGGTCCTGGGCTCCATCCCTAGTGTGCTCAAAAGCAAGTAGAGTAGATGACCATGGGCAGAAAGGTTAGAGTGCCAAGTTGGACTCTTAAAAATAAGAGTGGAGAGAGAGAAGGGGCACCTGACATAAGTAGTTTGGCAGGATCCTAAGGAGGGAGTGATCTTACTTCTTGAAGTTCGGAGGAGGAAGGATGTTGCCATGGGTATCGAGTGGAGGGACCCTTAGTTCAGTTCTCAGCTTGAGTTTCTCCACCTCCTTCAGCTCCTTCTCAGTTCTCACAACCACTTGGTTCTTCCTGTTCATGTCCACGAACATGGGGGTGCTGTTAATGAAGGTCAGAAAGCTGTGTGGACCCATCCGGGATGGAGGAGGGATGGGGGGCTTTGCCGGGGGAAGGCGATGAGCCTCAGAGTAAGTCAACCAGCGCCAGACGTTGCTGTCATAGGGTACATCGGGCCTTGTGGGGAAGGTGGCAGGCAGACGCCCAATGTCGAGCCATGTGTGAAAGCCCCAGGTGTGCTGGGCTATGTCTTTCCAAGGGTGGAGTATTCGGTTGAGCACCTTGGACTTGGCTTCTGTGCGGGGTGGTGGCTTCAGGGCCAGCCGGTGGTAGGCTTGCTGGGTAAAGCCAGGCAGCTCCCAGGCCACAGTGGGAAGGAGGAACTCACGCTGAGCCCGTGTTTGGTGAGTGGTCTGGAGGGACTCGGCTTGGACCATCTAGGGAGAGACAAAGGGAGTCTGGGGTGACAGTGTCAGCAGGGAGCCTGTGAGGTGCTCTGCTCCCCTTTCCAGATACTCCTCCAACCCAGGACTCCTCAGGATGTGAACATCCACAAAGAGACATCTTCCTTTCCCAGCCTGCCACCACAAGTAACTTTTCTTCCCATGGCTCTCCCAAGTCTTTTCTCTTTCTGCTGATCCTAGCTCCACTTTCATTCCCATCCTCTCCTCAACTTTCCCTCATCACCTCACTGTGGCGCCTCCACGTTTCTACCCAGGGGCTGGCATTCCTAAGAGGGCCTGCCAGGATGGCCCTACCGCCTTCCCTTGCTCCTAGGCCTAGGGACACACACCCCTCATAAGTCTTTCCAAAATGCAGGGCCAGGTGGCTTTCTATTCCAGATTCCTCTTATTCCCCGTTTCTCTGTCCTTGGCATTTCTTCCTTCTCACTGAAATGCAAGCTTCGAAGGCATGTAGAATGTTCATTTCCTCAAAGACTTGAGAGTTATAGGCTTGGCCACAGCCTGAGGCACAACTTAGGAAGTGGGGCCCAGAGGAGGGAAGTGAGCTCCCTGGTGGGTACTGGGACTCAGGCCCTGAGGTGAATGGCCTTCTCTGCCAAGCTTTTCCACCAGCACAGGGCCAAGTGGCTATGAACTGGAATAGTCACTTTCCCACAGAAACAGAAAGCTGACCAACACAGTCCCCATCTCTGAGCAGAAAGACATGGTGCCTAGCTCCCTAAGTCATTCCTGCAAGACCACCCCAAGGGTAAGGTCTGCGAGAAGCACACACATTAAATGTCCCTAATCCACCTTAGGAATGGCCGCATGCCTGTAATCACATTACCCAGGAGGCAGAGGCAGAGGCCAGCCTGATCTACACAGCACATTTTAGCCAGGGCTACACAACATATCTCAGTGTCAACAAAATAAAATGAACAGCATGTAAACAAACGAAAACAAAGCCGGGCATAGTGGCACATAGCTGTCTTCTCAGAACTCAGAAGGCTGAGTTAGGAACATCGCTGCTAGTCTGGGCTACATGGTGAGTACGTGTATGCTCGCTTGCCTGCAAAGCCTAAGGACCTGGGTTTGATTCCCCAGCACACACATAAAGCCAGATGCACAAAGTGGCTCATGCACCTGGAGTTTGTTTGCAGTGGTTGGAGGCCCTGATGTACCCATTCTCTATCTGCCTCTTTGTAGATCTCACTCTCAAGTAAGCAATCAAGTAAATAAATAAATGAAATATTAAAAAACAAAACAAAACAGACTGGGCATAGTGGCGTACACCTTTAATCCCAACAGGTAGGAGGATGACTGTGAGTTTGAGGCCACCCTGAGACTACAGAGGGAATTCCAGGTCAGCTTGGGTTAGAGTGAGGCCCTACCTTGAAAAACTAAAAACAAACAAAAAAACTAATAATAAAATTTAAAAAACGGCTAGCATGGAGGAGACATCTGCTGTGCTGCCCAGAGAAAACCCTTGAATGAAAAAGCCTCTGTAGCACCTGTCCCACACGGGGCTGGGGACACCACTGCTCTTGGAGACCCTGGCTCAGTTCTCCCAATTATAAAAGTGGGAAAAACTCAAGACAAGAAATCAACAAGGCAAGTGATTTCAGTGACATGACAAATTGGCCAACACCAAATGAATTAGTGAACACCGGACCTCAGAGTGTCATCAAGGAACTTAAAAAGCCACAAGTTAAAAAAGAAAAACAAAAGAGAAAATTGCAAAGAGAAGCAACAGTGAGCGCAAAGTCAGATGGCGTTGCTGAGCACAGCAGCAGGGACGATGCCAGTGGAGCACCCAGTGCAGGACAGCTAAGGAGCACAGTCAGGAGAGACCCGGATGCAGGACGAGCTCCAGATGTCAGCCTGAAGCCAGTCAGTCAGCACACAGTAATGACAGGAAAAATGAGGCCGAGGCTGGAAACAAGATGGAGAAAAGATGATTAAGATGAAGTGTGCAGCGTGAGGAATGAGGGTGGTGATGCCTGAGGCAGAGGACGTCCTCGATTGACCTTTGACGATTCATGGTGAAAGGACTGATGAGCCATTTCCCACAGGACTCAACCCCAGCATGCTGTATTACTAGGATGATGGCCCAGGCGTCCATCCTGTGGAAGAAGCTGTGCTGCTCAGAGCGTCAAATAGAGTTCTAGTTCAGTATAGAAAATTTGGGACGGGACTTCTTTCTTCGGAGAGAGATGGATGAACATGTTTCTTGCCTATTTCTAGATTGCTGGTTTTCACCGTGTTCAGGCTGTCACTACAAACCTTAATCTAATCTTAGAAGCACTGAAGAATAGCACAGGAGTAAAAATTGTGGCTAGAACCAGAAAAATGGCCAATCCCTGGCCCTTCTCCACGGAATGTGTCACAGACTTCTTTCAACTGATTGACTATCCACCGTTCATACCAGGCCAAGCCTGGCAATGATCTGTGTGTGCTCTTGGATAACATTTGATCAGAATATGAATAGGTGACACACTGAAATACCAGTGTATGGATGGGGTCAAATCACGACGCAGAAATGAAACCACCACACATGTCTCTGCAAGAATGTCTCCTCCCAGCCCTGTGGAGGAGGTCAGACCAGCACCACAGTGGAGAGAACCACCTCGACAATCTTTTTTTTTTGGTTTTTCAAGGTAAAGTCTCACTCTAGTCCCGGCTGACCTGACACCTCGACAATCTTGATGTGAGACAGACCACAGGACCGCTGTCATTGTAGGAACATTAGCCGAAGCTATGTGAGCTACTTTCATTCATGATAAAAAAAAAAAATTACTGGGCTGCAGAGATGGCTCAGCAGTTAAGGCACTTGCCTCCAGTGCCTAAGGCCCCAGGTTCAATTTCCCAGTACCAACATATGCCAGACCCATAAGGTGGTGGCCCTGGTGTTCTCTCTCCCTCCCTTCCTCTCTCCTTCCCTCTCTCTCTCTTTCTCTCTCTCTCCTTGTATTTCCCTGCTTGAAAATAAATATTAAAGAAATTACTGTCATTGTGGAAATATTGCAAGATTCTTATCCTTTATTTCTAGGCATATGTGCATTTACCTAGATCAAAAACATAGAGAAGAGGGCTGAAGAGATGGCTTAGCCGGTAAGGCGTTTGCCTACAGTGCAGAAGGACCTGAGTTCAATTCCCCAGTGCCCATATAAAGCCGGAGGGTGCATGTGTCTGGAGTTCATTTGCAGTGGCTGGAGGCCCCATAGTGCCCATTCTCTCTCTCTCTCTCTCTCTCTCTCTCTCTCTCTCTCTCTCTCTCTCTCTCTCT
>PVHP010036243.1:6495-18122 GCA_004024765.1 Zapus hudsonius | reverse complement strand
TTAAATATATATTTATTGTCCATAATGAGTTACATTATTCTGTGGGCACACACTGAGTTGTTATCCCCAATTCCCCAATACCCCCTCCCCATCCCCAATCAGCTGGATATCCTCCTCCGTGGGCCATCTGGATCAGTCCTTGTGGCAGTGGACCCTGGATAGCCTAGTACTCAGCCCAGTCCTCCTGTCCCAAGTGTATTGATACTGAAGGGTGCCATGCTTCTGGATAGTCTCCCTCACCACGGCTCTTACAATCTTTCCACCCCCTCTTCTGCATAGGTCCCTTAGTCGTGGTGGATGAGTATTAAGGCTGCTTTAAGGTTGTGAGTTTTGGGGTCTTTGTGTCGAAGATCGTTGGTTTCTGTCTTACTGGCTTATCCTGTGTAGATTGAATGTCTGTGGCTGTGGGTACCTCGTTCCTCCCGTCCTTCTCTGCAGGATTCCATATGGATCCTCCAAGGTATGACTGTGGTGGCTCCTCTCTTGCCAGAATCTCAGGTATCTGCCTACGGTCAGTTGGTAGGGTTATATGGGCCCCAGCTCTCTCGCTGCATTCTGAAAAATACAAGCACAATCTCCATCGGAGAGTGTGTTCAGTATAGGTTAACAAATATACACATTTCTGGATTACCTAGATTCTATTTTTAGTAGCCTTCCCGTCAATTGCTCCCACAGTGCATCTTGTCTCAGGAGCCCAAGAGTACGGGATCCGGTAATTATCACCCTGAATCCCAAGTTCCAGACAAAGGGTCCCCCACACTAAGTGGAAAATTGGTGGAATTTGAAAGCTGTTGCTTGTCTCCCCCAGGCCCAGGATCCTCTATTGCACAAGTGCTCCTTTCTTGGTTTGCTGTTCTCTCCCAGTAGGGGGTGTAGTCAGCCTACTCATGACTGCAGATTGTTTTTCGCATCAGTGATCTCTGTTACTCCAGCTGTCGTTGATCATTTTCCCCTGGCAGGCTCTGTAGTACCTTCTAGCACTACACTAACTGCCTTCTGGGGGCTGGATACCATTCCGGACGTTGAAAGGTCTCTCGATGCTGGTCGATGGCATTCTGTGGTTTCTTCAGCAACAGGGTTTTGCCTCAGGCCTAGGGAGGGCACCCAAGAGCTTTGACAGAATTCTGTCTTGTTGTTGGAATCTCATGAGTTGCTTTGGTCAACAGCTCAGTGAGGGAAGGAACCAGTGGTTGGAGCCAGGGGTTGTCAGGCTGCTCTAATTATTCAGAGGCTTAGACTCTGTCCCCTACCACTCATGGCCCCTCTTGCCAGATGATGCTCACTACTTACTCAATAGGTTACAATACGATCGTGAGGATTTTATGTTTTTGAACCTAATATGGTTTATCCTCAAGTTTAAGCCATTCCCCTCCTCCCATCCCTTACCTATCATTCATAATGTCTCACTTCTTACTATTAGTCTGCATAAAGAACACGGTTATCCTGGTTAAGGACCACATATGAGGGAGAATATGTGGCATTCGATTCTCTGTTCTTTTGAGAGTTCACTTAGTAAGATCTGCTTGAAGTCAGACCATTTTTTCCTAAATTTCGATATATCATTTTTTTCTTTCAGCTGAGTAAAATTTCATCGTGTAAATATACCACAGTTTCTCTGTCCATTCCTCCATGGATGGGCATTTGGGTTGAGTCCAATTCTTAGCTATTATGAATTGAGCTGCTATAAATATACTTGTACAAATGTTTCTGTGTCGAGATGTGACATCTTGTGGGTAGATGCCTAGTAGAGGGATAGCTGGGTCCATTGGTAGTTTTATGTCTATTGTGTTCAGGAGTCTCCACACTGCTTTCCATAATGGTTGAAAAGTTTGCAATCCCACCAGCAGTGGGATTTTTTTCCCTGCATCCTTGCCAGCAACGATTGTTGTTGGTGTTCTTTATTATTGCCATTCTGACTGGGGTAAGGTGGCATCTCATTGTGGTTTTGATTTGCATTTCCCTGATGCTTAAGGAAGCTGAGCACTTTCTTAAATGAGTCAAGGCCATTTGTATTTCCTCCTCCATGAATTCTCTGTTGAGATCAGTACCCCATTTTGTGAGGGGGCAATTTGGGTTTTTACTATTAATTTTTTTGAGTTCTCTGTAGGTTCTGGAAATCAGGCCTCTGTCTGTGTTGTAGCTGGCGAAAATCATCTCCCAATTTGAAGGGGGGTCTATTGACTTTGAGAATGGTGTTTTTGTCTGTACAGAAGCTTTTGAGCCTGATCAGGTCCCATTGGTTAAGTGACTGTTGCACTTCCTGGGCTACTGGAGATTTGCTCAGGAATTTGTTCCCAACTCCTATCTCATGTAAGGTTCCTCCTACTTTTTCTTCCAGGGTGTTCAGGGTTACAGGCTTGATATTAAGGTCTTTGATCCATTTGGATTTGATCTGTGTACATGGTGAGAGGAGTGGGTCTAATTTCATTTTTTTACATGTGTTTATCCAATTTGTCCAGCACCATTTGTTGAAGATGCTATCTTTGGCCCAGCATATATTGTTGGCATTATTGTCGAAGACTAAGAAGCTGAAGTTACTTGCATTAAAGGCTGGGTCTTCGATTCTATTCCACTGGTCAGACTGTCTGTTTTTCTGCCAATACCATGCTGTTTTAATTACTATGGCTTTGCAGTATGTTTTAAAGTCAGGTATGGTGATACCTCCTGGGTAATTTCTTCTGCTCAGAATAGTTTTAGTTATTCGAGGTCTCTTACCCTTCCAGATAAATTTTGAGATTATTTTTTTCAATGTCTGTGAAAAAGGAGGTTGTGATTTTTATTGGCATTGCGTTGAATCTGTAGATTGTTTTTGGCAGGATTGCCATTTTCACTATATTGATTCTCCCTATCCATGAGCATGGAATGTCTTTCCATCTTGTCACATCTTCCTCTATTTCCCTTTTGAGTGTTTCAATATTTTCCTTATTATAAGTCTTTCACTACCTTGGTTAGTGATATTGCCAGGTATTTTATTTTATTTGAGGATTTAGAGAATGGGACAGTTTCTCTGATGTCTTTTTCCGAATGTTTGTCTTCTGTATATAGAAAGGCTACTGATTTTTGTGTGTTAATTTTGTATCCTGCGACTCTGCTGAAGGCATTGATCACCTTCTGGAGATTATTAATACTGTTCTTTGGATCTGATATATATAAGATCATATCATCTGCAAAGAGGGATAGTTTGACTTCTTCCTCTCCGATTTGGATCCCTTTTATGCTGTTCTCTTGTCTTATTGCTTGGGCTAAAACTTCAAGCACTATGTTAAATAGCAGTGGTGAGAGTGGACATCCCTGTCTTGTTCCTGAGTTGAGGGGGAACTCCTTGATTCGTTCCCCACTGAGGATGATTTGTGCTTTAGGAGATCTGTATATTGACTTTATCATGTTGAGGTATAGGCAATCGATGCCTATTCTTTCCAGGGTTTTGAACATGA
The DNA here is from genome assembly GCA_004024765.1 of Zapus hudsonius. Taxonomy (NCBI): domain Eukaryota; kingdom Metazoa; phylum Chordata; class Mammalia; order Rodentia; family Dipodidae; genus Zapus; species Zapus hudsonius. Next base: position 14,688 of record PVHP010036243.1, on the reverse strand, counting down.
AGTGGTGTTGAATTTTGTCAAAAGCCTTCTCAGCATCAATTGAGATGACCATGTGGTTTTTGCTATTGAGTTTGTTAATGTGGTGAATTATATTTATCGACTTTTGTATGTTGAACCATCCCTGCATCCCTGGGATGAAGCCAACTTGGTCAGGGTGAATTGTAGACTTGATATGGGTTTGTATTTGGTTTGCTAGGACTTTGTTTAGGATTTTTGCATCCAAGTTCATCAGGGATATGGGCCTGTAGTTTTCTTTCTTTGTTACATCCTTGCCTGTTTTGGGAATTAGGGCGATGGTAGCTTCATACACGGTGTTTGGGAGCCTACCCTCTTTTTCTATGTCCCTGACAAGCTTCAAAAAGAGAGGTTTCAGTTCTATGATGAAGGTTTGGTAGAATTCAGCTGAGAAACCATCTGGACCTGGGCTTTTCCATTTCGGGAGGTTCTTGATTACCGATTCAATCTCTGTGATTGTTATCAGATTGTTTAGGGTCTTTATCTGCTCTGGTATGAGCTTTGGAAGTTAGTAGGTGTCCAGGAATTTATCCATTTCTTCCAGGTTCTCTAATTTTGTAGAGTAGAGGTTTTGGAAGTATGACCTAATGATACATCCAATCTCTTCAGGATCTGTTGTGATCTCACCCTTTTCATTTTTTATTTTGTTAATTTGGGACTTCTCAGTTTTTCGTTTGATTAAGTTGGTCAGGGGTTTGTCGATCTTATTGACTTTTTCAAAGAACCAACTCTTTGATTTGTCTATTTTTCAATCGTTTTCTTTGTTTCCAAGTCATTAATCTCAGTTCTGATCTTAATTATTTCCTTGCGTCTCGAGTTCCTAGGGTTGGATTTTTCCATCTGTTCTAATGATCTTAGGTATGAGGATAGTTGGTTGATTTGAGACCTCTCTGTCTTCATTATGAAGGCATTTAGAGCAATGAATTTCCCCCTTAGAACTGCCTTCATTGTGTCCCACAAGTTCTGAAAGGATGTATCCTCATTATCATTTGTTTCTAGGAAATTCTGGATTTCCTGTCTGATTTCTTGTTTGACCCATTCATTGTTCAGGAGCGAGTTGTTCTGTCGCCAATATCTATTGAAATTTTTGGATCCTCTCCCATTGTTAATTTCTAGCTTTAATACATTGTGGTCTGATATGATGTAGGGGATTACATTGATCTTTCTGAATTTGCTGAGGGATGATTTATGACCTAGAATATGGTCAATTTTGGAAAAAGTTCCATGTGCTGCTGAGAAGAATGTGTACTCTGTGTCCTTGGGGCGGAATATTCTGTAGATGTCTGTTATCCCTAGTTTGTCAATGGTGCCATTTAGCAGCTTGATTTCCCTGTTTGTCTGTTGTTTGTACAATCTGTCTAGGATGACAGTGGAGTGTTAAAGTCTCCTACTATGATGGTGTTGGCATCTATATCTGCTTTACTTTTGAGTAATTTATGCCGAATGAACTGAGGGGCCCTTGCATTTGGTGCATACATATTTAGTATAGTGATGTCTTCTTGCTGTATTGTTCCCTTGACGAGTAGGAAGTGGCCATCATCGTCCTTTTTTATTGCTATTGGCTTAAAGTCTATTTTGTCAGATATTAGAGAAGCCACACCTGCTTTTTATTCTTCCCATATGCCTGGAAAATTGTTTTCCACCCTTTTACTCTCAGTAGGTTACTGTCTTTAATAATAAGGTGTGTTTCTTGAAGGCAACAGATGGAAGGGTCCATTTTCCTGATCTAACCTGCCATCCTGTGTCTTTTTATAGGAACACAAGGAAAGCCGCTGAAGGAAAGTCTCAGGCGCCGGCGGGCAGACCCTGCCTGCCTGGTCGACTCACTGCCTCCTGCGAGCGCTGGTCCATTCTGGCGTTTTCCAGTCGTACGGATCCTTTGCTCGGAGGTGCCTGGAATTCAGCGGGCGGTCGCAGCTTATATCCACGATTTAGGTCCCTGCTGAAAACCCTGACCCTTATTTCCCGAGGTGTGTGGCGTGTCTGCTAGTCAGACATCTTCCCCGGAAGTCCTCCTCCGTTCTTTTGAGTGTTCGCTTAGTAAGATCTGCTCGGAGTCAGACCATTTTTTCCTAAATTTCAATATGTCATTTTTCCTTTCAGCTGTGTAGAATTCCATCGTGTAAATATACCACAGTTTCGCTGTCCATTCCTCCATGGATGGGCATTTGGGTTGATTCTAATTCTTGGCTATTATGAATTGAGCTGCTATAAATATAGTTGTAAAAACTTTTCTGCATTGAGATGTGGCATCTTGCGGGTAGATGCCTAGTATTGGGATAGCTGGGTCCATTGGTAGTTCTATGTCCATTCTGTCTAGGAGTCTTCACACAGTTTTCCAAAATGGTTGAACAAGTTTTCAATCCCACCAGCAGTGAATGAGGGTTCCTTTTTTCCCCGCATCCTTGCCAGCAATGATTGTTGTTGTCTTTCTTTATGATTGCCATTGGTTAAGTGACTGTTGTATTTCCTGGGCTGCTGGAAATTTTCTCAGGATATTTTTCCCTACTTCTATTTCATGTAGAGTTCCTCCTATTTTTTCTTCCAGGGTGTTCAGGGTTACCGGATTTATATTAAGGTCTCTGATCTATTTGGAGTTGATTTTTGTGCACGGTGAAAGGAGTGGGTCTATTTTCATTTTTTTTACATGTGTTTATCCAATTCCTCCAGCACCATTTGTTGAAGATGCTATCTTTGGCCTGGCATACATTGCTGGCCCCCTAGTCAAAGACCAAATAACTGAAGTTACTTCCAATTAAAGCTGGGTCTTCTATCCTGTTCCATTGATCCGTCTGTCTGTTTTTATGCCAGTACCATGCTGTTTTAGTCACTATGGCTTTGTAGTATGTTTTGAAGCCAGGGATGGTGATACCTCCTGAGTAGGTTTTTTTACTTAGAATAGTTTTAGATATCTGAGGTCTTTGGCCATTCCAAATAAATTTAGAGATTATATTTTCTATGACTGTGAAGAAAGAGGTTGGGATTTTTATTGGCATAGAATTGAATCTGTAAATCGCTTTTGGCAGGATTGCCATTTTTACTATATTGATTCTCCCTAACCATGAGCATGCAATATCCTTCCATCTTCTAACGTCCTCCTCTATTTCCTTCTTGAGTGTTTCAATATTTTCCTTATATAAGTCCTTCACAACCTTGGTTAGTGATATTCCAAGGTATTTGATTTTTTTTGAGACTATAGAAAATGGGACAGTCTCTCTGATGTATTTTTCTGTCTGCTTGTCTTCTGCATAAAGAAAGGCTACTGATTTTTGTGTGTTAATTTTGTATCCTGCCACATTGCTGAAGGCATTAATCACCTTCAAGAGGTTACTGATAATGTTCTTTGGGTCTGATATATAAAGGATCATGTCATCTGCAAAGAGGGATAGTTTAATTTCTTCCTCTCCAATTTGTATCCCTTTTATGCCCTTCTCTTGTCTAATCTCTTGGGCTAGAACTTCAAGCACTATGTTAAAGAACAGTGGTGAGAGTGGGCAGTCTTGTCTTGTTCCTGAATTGAGTGGGAACTCTTGAGCCATTCACCATTGAGAATGATTTGTGCTTTAAGAGTTTTGTAAATTGTCTTTATTAAATTGAGGTATAGGCCATCTGTGCCTATTCTTTCCAGAGATTTGTACATGAAGTGGTGTTGAATTTTGTCAAAGGCCTTCTCTGCATCTATTGATAACCAATTGGTTTTCGTGGTTGAGCCGATTAATGTTATGTATTACGTTTATTGACTTGCGTATGTTGAACCATCCCTGCATCTCTGGGATAAAGTCAACTTGGTCAGGGTGGATAATATTTTTGGTGTAGCAGTGTATATGGTTTGCTAGGACTTTGTTCAGGATTTTTGCATCTAAGTTCATCAGAGATATCGGTCCAAGATATTTCTCTTTTCTTGTTGCATCCTTGCCTGGTTTGGGGATCAGGGCAATGGTAGTTTCATAGAAGGTTTTTGGAAGCCTTCCCTCTTTTTCTATGCTTCTAACAAGCTTCAGAAAGAGTAGTTTCAGCTCTTTGATGCAGGCTTGGTAGAATTCAGCTGAGAAACCATCTGGTCCTGGGCTTTTCCTTTTGGGAAGGTATTTGATTACATCTTCAATCTCTGTGGATGTGATAGGTTTATTTAGTGCTTTTATATGCTCTGGGTTGAGCTTTGGCAGTTGGTAGGTGTCAAAAAACTTATCCATTTCTTCCAGGTTCTCTACTTTTGTGGATTAGAGGTTTTGGATGTATGACCTGATAATTCTTCCAATGTCTTCAGGATCTGTTGTGATCTCACCATTGTCCTTTCTGATTTTGTTGATTTGGGCTTTCCCATTTCTTTGTTTGATTAGATTGGCCAGGGATTTCTCAATCTTATTAACTTTTTCAAAGAACCAACTCTTTGATTTATCTATTTTTTAATTGTTTTATTTCCAATTCATTAATCAAATTAATGATTTTAATTATTTCCTTTTGTCTTGCGTGCCTCAGGTTAGCTTTTTCCGTCTGTTCCAATGATCTTAGGTGGGTGGCTAGGCAATTGATTTGAGACCTCTCTGTCTTTGATATGAAGGCATTTAGTGCGATGAACTTTCCCCTCAGGACTGCCTTCATTGTGTTCCACAAGTTCTGATAAGATGTGTTATCGTCATCATTTATTACTAGGAAATTCTGAATTTCCTGTTTTATTTCTTGGATGACCCAATCACTTTTTAGGAGTGAATTATTCAGGCGCCAGTACTTTGTGTATTTTTTGGATCCTGTAGCATTGTTAATTTCTACCTTTAATGCACTATGGTCTGATATGATGCAAGGAACTACATCAATCTTCCAGAATTTGCTTATGGAAGATTTGTGTCCTAAGATGTGATCAATTTTAGAAAAACTCCCATGTGCTGCTGAGAAGAATGTATATTCTGTGTCTTTGGGGTAGAACGTTCTGTAAATATCTGTTATCCCCAGCTGGTCAATGGTGTCATTAAGCTCTGTTATGTCCCTGCTGATTTTCTGTTTGGTTGATCTGTCTAGAGCTGATAGAGGTGTATTAAAGTCTCCTACTATGATGGAATTAGACTCTATTTCTGCTTTATTTTTGAATAGGGTTTCCTTTATGAACTGTGTTGCACCCAAGTTTGGTGCATATATGTTAATGATGGTGATATCTTCCTGCTGGATCTTTTCTTTGATGAGTAGGAAGTGACCATCATTATCTTTTTAAATTGATTTTGGTGTAAAGTCTATTTTGTCAGAGATTAATGTAGCCACATCTGCTTTCTTTTTACTTCCACATGCCTGATAAACTGTTTTCCATCCTTTTACTCTAAGAAGATTGCTGTCTTTAGAAGTAAAGTGCATTTCCTGAAGGCAGCAGATAGAAGGGCCCATTTTTCTGATCCACCCTGCAAGTCTATGTCTTTTTATAGGGGAGTTAAATCCATTTATATTCAGTGATATAACAGTGAGGTTTGCTTTAAGCCCTGCCATGATGAAGGGTTTATGGGAGTTGCTGTCTGTGCTGCCATTATTAGCACACTGAATGTGATTGTTGTGTCTGATTTCTGGTACTCTTGTGAGGTAGATTTCTTGATTCTTCTGTGTGGTATATCTCTTGTAGGATCTTCTGAAATTTTGGCTTTATTTTCAAATAGTCGTAGAGCTGGTTTACTTCATGGAACACTTTCACTTCTCCATCTATTATGAGGGACAGCTCTGCTGGTACAGTAGTCTAGGTTGAAAGCCATACTTCTTTAGGCCCTGAAAAGCATTATTCCAAGCCCTTCTTGCTTTCATGGTTTCTAATGAGAATTCTGAGGTTAGTCTGATGGCTTTTCCTTTTTAAGTTACGGTTTGCTTTTCTCTAGCAGCTTTGAGTATTTTCTCTTTGCTTTCTATGTTAGGCATCTTAATTAAAATGTGTCTTGGAGAGTTCCTCTTCATGTCCTGTCTGTTTGGAGTCCTCTGGGCCCCTTGAAAGTTGAGTGGGCTTTCTCTTGTTAGATAGGGAAAGTTTTCTTGAATAATTCTGTTGAAGATATTTCCTCTGCCCTTAGCCTGGGCTTCTTCTCCCTCTGGGATCCCCATGATTCTAATATTGGGCCTCTTTTATGGTATCCCATAGATCCCTCAAATTATGCTCACTTGACTTCTTGAAACCTATGTCATCCTTATTAATTCCTTCTGTCTTGTCCTCAGCTTCAGAGAGTCTGTCATCCAGATTGTCAACTCTGGGACTGATTGATTCTAGGGAGGTTTTTAACATCTCCACTTCATTTTTCTTTTCTGCTATAATTTTGTTTATAGACTCCAATTCTTTGGTGAGATCCAATTTCCAGTCTATTTTTGTTTTTGTTAGGTATTCCTGAAAATCATTTTTAAGTTTTCTTAAGTCCTCATTAAATTTAATCAATTGATTGTCTAGCTCTTCCCTTAGTTTATTTATCTTCAATTCACTTATTGTGTTTCTGAATTCATTCATATTTCTCTCCATAAATTCAGTCTGGAGTCTATGCTTGAGTTGGTAAGCTTCATCTCATTCATGTCTTTTCTCAGAATTTCCATAGCAGCCATCAACTGCTTCATGTTTCCATTGCAGTTGTGGTCAGGAGTCATATTATTTTCTCTTTGGGACTGTACTTGCTACCTCTACTTCCTTGCCACTTTCGTGTTCCATAGTGGGACCCTATAGGGGCCCTGAGTTGGGGAGTTTTGTCTTTGATTTCTGTGGGTTTTTTTCATTGGTTTCTGCCCATATCTAGGTAGGGGAGTGGGACTCAGGCACCCTGGGGAGTGCTGTTCAGCCTGCTTTGCTGTGTCCTCCCTTTAGTGGCCCAGGGTCCCTGGTGCCTGCCGAAGTCACCTGTGCCCTCCCAGTAGTGGCACATGGTCCCAGCCTTAACTGGCCTCTGCGGTCTCAGCAGTGGCAGCAGTTCCTGGGTATCTGCCAAAGGCCTGGTCATGCCCACAGGTGCGTCCCGAGTGGGGTTCCAGAAGCAAGCTAGGTCAGTTTGCCCTAGTAGTGCCCGTCTGCCTGTGTGTGGGGGGTGGGGGTTCACGGAGAGAAGTGCACCTGATTGGGTGCTGGAGGGAGGGAGCCCCGTGAGGGAAAGGTGCTCAGCCTGAGGTGGGAGCTTGGGGACCAACCAGCCAGAGGCTACAATGGCAGGAACTTGGGGTGGGGGGTGGATTAGAGTGCCACTGGGGAACTCAGTCTGCACTGGGGGGAGGGAGGGCCTGGGTTCAGGTCCGGCTGGTCTGGGGTTTGGATCTCAGCTGGAAAATCAAACCTTTACGGAGAGAGTCCTGGTGAGGCTGCTATTTGTCCGCCATCATGCTCCGCTCCCTTAAATAATTTTTGAATTTTGGTTCAATACACAGTGCTGTGGCAGTCATTTTTAACTTGCATTTCTTATTTTTCTATATTTTTGTAAGCACACACACACACACACAGAGAGAGAGAGAGAGAGAGAGAGAGAGAGAGAGAGAGAGAGACTGGCAGACAGAAAGAATGGGTACACCAGGGCTTCCAGCTGCTGCAGATGGACTCCAGAATTTGGGCACTTGGCTTTACTTGAGTACTGGAGAATCAAATTGGGGTCCTTTAGACTCTGCAGGCAAGCACTTATCCACTGATCCCATCTCTCTAGCCCTTTTCTTGGATTTCTTAACTCCTTTAATAAATGCACATAAATGTGAATACTGAGTCAAGGCCTTGATTCATGAAGACCACGGCAGCTGCTGTTACTAACAGGAGGAAGCCCCACCGAGCAGGCAAAGTGGGCATTGACACAATAGAACACCGAGGCTCTCAGAACAGATTTCTACTGGAAGCCTGAACTGGGGCCATTAACAATCCCATCTTTGGAGGTAAGCATCGCCTGCCCCCTTGGGCAGCCTCTTTTGAAGGAGGACATGTCCAACTGGGACCACTTTTCACCTCTAATACCCCAGACCTTTCTTCCCCTTTCCCTTGATCTTTGTATGATATCCTCTGTTGAAAGAGGTTTGGGGGGGGGCTGGAGAGATGGCTCAGTGGTTAAAGGTGCTTCCTTGCAAAACCTGACTGCTCAGGTTTGATTTCCCAGTACCCTGTAAAGCCAGATACACAAAGTGGTACATGAAGTTTGTTTGCAGTGACAGGAAGCCCTAGCATATCCTCTCTCTCTCTCTCTCTCTCTCTCTCTCTCTCTCTCT
>PVHP010036242.1:0-18037 GCA_004024765.1 Zapus hudsonius | reverse complement strand
AGGGAGGGAGGGAGGGAGGGAATGAGAATGGGCACTCCAGGGCCCCTGGCCATTATAGACAAATTCCAGACACAAGCACCACTTTGTACACTGGGGAATCAACCCTGGACTGTCAGGCTTTGCAAGCAAGCGCCTTTGATCACTGAACCACCCCCCAGACCTTTATTATTATAATAAGTATCATTGTTTTAATTTTTGCTCATTTAGTTGAGAGACAGAAAGAGGCAGAGAGAGAGAGAGAGAGAGAGAGAGAGAGAGAGAGAGAGAGAGTATGGGCATGCCAGGGCCTCCTACTACTGCAAATGAACTCCAGATACATTCACCACTTTGTGCTTTAAGTGGCTTTAAGTGGGTACTGAGAAATCGAACCCAGGTCATTAGGTTTTGAAAGCAAGCACCCTTAACCGCTGAGCCATTTCTCCAGTCCCATTTATTTATTTATTTATTTATTTATTTATTTATTATATTTAATAACAACCCTGTCTTGGGAACTGTAGGACTGACTGCCTTAATTTCTGACAGGGACAGTATCCCTGGACCCATTTAACGGATGAAGAAACCAAGCCCAGCGAAATTAGGCAAATCGGCTTGGATCCGTGAGCGAGAATGGGAGCCGGCGGCTCCCTGGGCGAGCAAGCGCCGGGATGCGGGCCCGCGTGGAGCCTGTCCCCTGGGGTGGGGAGGCTGGGCGCGGGGACAAAGGCCCGGCAGGGCGGGCCGTGGGCGGCGGGGCCCTTTAAGGGAGGCGCGCGGGGGCCGGGCCGGGCCGGGGCGGGGCGTCCGGAGCGCGCGGCGCGGCGGGCGGACGGGTGGACGCACGGACGGACGGACGGAGGGCGGCGGCGGCGGCTCGCGGCTCCGATCGCTCGGCCCCCGGGCTCCCCGCGCGCACGGCGCTGCCCGGCCCGGCCCGGCGCGTCCCCGACGCTGCGCCCTGGGCGCACGGCGCTCGCTGGCTCTCCGGCTGGCTCGCTGGGCGCGCGGAGGAGCGGCCATGCCGCCGCGGCGCAGCATCGTGGAGGTGAAGGTGCTGGACGTGCAGAAGCGGAGGGTCCCCAACAAGCATTATGTGAGTCCCTCCCTGCCATCGCGAGCTCCCCATCCCAGGACCACCCCCCAGGCCGCGCCCCTTCCCCTGCCTGTACCCCCGGGTCCCCCTCACTATCCTGCCTATCCGTGGAAAAGTCTGGTCCCACACTTACGCCGTGGGGGACAGAGAGACGCACAGATGTGCCTGTTCTCAGGCCACCCTTCCTGTCCAGAGGCTCACCTACAGGAGCCCCTCAGAGAAGGTGGCCAGGGAATGCTTCATTGGGGTGCTCCTCTTATCATCTAACTTTCCATTAACAAGGCAGGAAAGTTTCCCTAAGAGGCCCCTTCTCTGTAAGCCAGCGCCCTCACCCAGCTCCCCCTCCTCCACGCAAGATGAAGATCTCCTGGTGGAATTGGCCAGGACCGGGAGGAAATGGGCCACTGGCGTCATTTTACAGATGGGAAGGCTGAGGCCTAGAGCCTGTGAGTTCTGGAACATGGAGAGTGGGCCTGGGGCCCGTGGTGACTTGCAGGTGGGAAGGGGCTTCCAGGACAGTTGAGGGGTGGTGACTGTGGACCACCCAAGAGATTCAGGGTGGCCAGATAGTGGGTCCAGATGAGGCCTCCGTCCAGAAGGGCAAGGGGGGTGGTGTGTGGCCGAGAGGCTTGGGCAGGAGCTGCACTAGACACTGAGAAGTTAGTCAGGAAGGAGAAAAGAGCAGAAGGGAGGGAGAAAAATCCTAACAAAGAAGTACTGAACAATGCCTGGAGAAGGGCGTTGGCTGGCAGGAGGCCGACCTGGGGCCTCCCTGGAAGCCCTCCTTAGACCCACTGAAGAGATTCCTTCTTACAAAGCGAGCACGCCTTCTGCGAATCCATGAATCGCTCCTAACATTCTGGAAGAGACAGCTGGGAATCCGCTGCCTGCAGTCCGAGGGCCAGAAAGGCTTGCTGTGTGAGCCTATTGTTATTGGCTGGGCATTCCCACACGCAGCCCTCAGCCCTGCTTCCTGGACCTGTGGCATCTTTCAATAGACTGAAGTTTTTCCCTTGCTTCCAGAGCTCAGCTAAACTGTCTTGTTTTGTTTGCCCCTCCCCCGCCACCTTCTCTCCTTTCCTTTTTCTCCTCAACTGTTGTTCCCCACGCTGCCAAATCTTGCTTTCTTGTCGGAGCCTGTTGGGTTGCTTCTTTGGCATGGGACAGTTTTCAGCAGCTGGAGAAGTCTGGGAACCTCCATTCTGCCTTCTACCAGACTGATGAGCTGGCAGGGCCAGAATAGACACAGGCACCCAAGACTGGCCGGAGTCACCCCACTTTCTTTTATCTTTTCTTGTGTCCTACATTCAGGCGTATTCTGAAGTCCATTTAACAGATGAGTAAACTAAGGGTCAGAAAGAAAGGTAAGGACCTGCACCAGAGATCACAGTCAGGAGTGGGCTTGCAAATCTCCAAAAGAGCTTCCACAGGCTGCACCACTTCCTGCATCCTCAGTGTCCCTGTGCAACTTTCTCAAAGGTCCCATGGGGTCCCACCATACTGTTACCATAGGGTCTCTGCCCAGGACCATCCACATCTGCCAGGGTTTTGTAGCTTTGGGGGAGTGGCACCTCGTAGCTTCCAACCACTTGTTAGGGGCCCCCTGAGCCAAGTCTGGGTTGCAACACAGGTTGAATTTAGCTCTTGGCCTCACAGTTTGTTAGCTATGTGCCTTCTCTGAACCTTGTTTTACTCATCTGTAAAATGGGAGGGTGGTGCCCACCTCCCCGGGGCAGGGGCAGCAGCTACAAGAGCAGCAGGAAGTGATCTACAGCCTCGTGGTGTCTGACCTTCTGCTTGGAAGCAACGTGGCTGAGGGGTGTCACTAGAAATGTGTGTGTGTGTCTCTCTCTCTGTGAGTTTAGTCACTGAGTGATTCAAGGGGCTCTCTCCCTGCTAGCCTGCCTTTTGGGTTCGTCCGATGAATGAGGTCTGAGTCATCCAGAGAGACAGAGAAGTTGGTGTCTTGGTGGCAGGTCCAAAGCCATCAGTGGCAGACATCACCATTTCTGCCTCTAAGCCCTCCACTCTCTGGAAGGAACCAGCCTTCAACAACTGCTGGCCTCCTGGACAGTGACTCCTATTTAATGTCCTCTTTTCTGAAGTCACCCTGGAGAGGACGTCCACAGAGTAGTCCTCCACTCTGCACTTGCTGCTCCATAACCTTTAAATGATTGATGTACCTCTGAACTCCCCCAAGGCCAAGTCTCTCAACTTCAGCACTACTGATATTTTGGGCCAGATCGTTCTGCATTGTGGGACTGTCTGTGTGTTGTGCAATGATTAAGAGTATCCCTTCCTCCCCTAGACACGGTAGCATACCTCCCTGGTGGTGTCTAGGACCACAGGGACACACGCAGCACTATAAGTGACCTCATGCTGGGAGAATGTAGAGGGGGACATGGGGACATGGTAAGGCTGGAAGCCAGAGAGGCAGAAGAGAGACCATTCTTGATTTTGTTTTTAAGTATCAACCCACTCTCTTGGGAACTCGTTGAGGTCATTGGTGAACTACCTTAATCCCATAGTATACCATCCAATTACCTAACCACCTCCTGGGAAACTCCACCTCTTAAGGATCCTACCTTCTCACATCACCACACTGGGGATCAAGTTTAGAACATAGGAAGTTTTGGGGCAAACCTTAGGGACAACATACCCCTACCCCAACCTGAGCACCGTAGGTTGTGCTATGACAGAGGGGCCTGGACACCTGCTCCTCACCAGCTGCTCAGCATTCAGTTACCTGGAAGGGACCAACCAGGCCAGAGGTGTTAGGGATGCCACCCGGTCCAGCTGTAATGGAATCTTCCCCAAGGCGGACTGAAGACTCTCTACCCACAGCCTAGCCACCGTCACCTGTGGACAGAGCCTGAGGCTCCCAGTGCAGACCCCCCCCCCCAATCAGGTTGTGGCTACTTATGCTATCCTAAGCCAGGAATTTCAGAATGATGGTCGCAGGCTTCCCCAGGTGACACCTTCCCTGACTGGGTCATAGGATCTTATTAGAACCCCCTCCCCCACTCAGGAGAGGGACACACAGAGAACTTGACTGGAGGAAGATCTCCTGCAGTGCCTGGAGAGCTAACTGTCAGGGTCAAGGGTGCAGGAGGGCTGTCACAGGAGAGCCAGAGTGGCACTGTGGCCCCGGCGGGCCCTGTGTGTGGATTTTGCTGTCACTATGGCCCTTTATTTAACATTGCTTTCCTTTGTTCTGTGACTCTAGCATTTCAGAAATTCAGAAGCCAGAGAATAAAAGCAAGATCTTTGTGTGTGTGTGTGTGTGTGGTCAAGGTAGGGTCTCACTGTACCCAGGCTGACCTGGAATTCACTATGTAGTCTCAGGGTGGCTTTGAACTCATAGGGATCCTCCTACCTCTGCCTCACGAGTCCTGGCTTAACATTAATATCTATTACTAGACCTTCCAGTTCTGTCAGGTTCAATACTTTATACCTTCGCCTCAGTCCAGTTTAAAACATTTCCATAACCCCATTTGCTTTCAGTACTGTGTTTGCGCCCAGCCCTCAGCCTGCCCTTTGAGATCTGTAGTAGCCCAGTAGGCTAGTTCATTTATTTATTTATTCATTTGCATGCAGACAGAGAGAGAAGAGAGACAGAGAGAGAATGGGCACGCCAGGGCCTCCAGTCACTGCAAATGAACTTCAGATGCATGCGCCACTTTGTGCATCGGCTTTACGTGGGTGCTGGGGAGTCGAACTCCAGTCATTAGGTTTTGCAGGCAAGTGTCTTAACCCCTGAGCCATCCCTCAGCCCCTGGTTCTTTTTTTTTTTTTCATTTTTGCTTGTGTGTGTATGTGTGTGTGTCCTTGCCTCACTCCATATGCTGGTCTATGGTGAGGGTCACTCACCTGGTGGCCAGAGTGGACAGTCTAGGTGTCCTGCTTCATCCATTGCCATTCTGCTTGGTCTTGTTTTCTCTTTATTTACTGATTCTGGAGGTCACGGGCTCCCCCATAGGTCCCAGGTCTCTGCTCCTCTGCAGGATGGGGTTACAGACATGCTGTTTATGTGATCTCTGGACATTTGAACTGGGGCAGTCTGAGGCCCCTCGGGCCCTCCTGCTTGCACAGGAAGCACACTTAACCACGGAGCCATCTTCCAGCGGCCCTAGTTCATTTTAACTCCTGTATAGTATTCCATGTATGAATGTCCCCCTGCCCCCTCCTAAGGCTCCTACAGGAGACTCTGGGATAGTCCCAGAAGCTGTTCATTCTCACTCTACATCTGTGTCCCCAAGGGCTGTGTCACTGGATTTCTTTTCCTTGCTCTGTGCCCTGCTCACTGCCCATATTCTCAAACATTAGATTTGTGACGTTTATATATTCGAGAGACTAATCTTTCAGCTGCCCCTTTGAGATCTGTATTAGCACAGTAGCCCTACCTTAGAGTTCACAGTTTCCCCATGAGGTCACAGGCTCAGAGAAGTAGAGACACATATCTGAGACCACACAGCATGGAGTGGCTGCTGAGAGCTGAACTAGGTGCCTTTGTGTCTGGGAGACACACTGAGCCCCTTGTGATCCCACCATGGAGCTGGGTGAGTGAGTATAAGCACACCAGGGCCTCCTGCCACTGCAAAAGAACTCTAGATACATAGGCCACTTTGTGCATCTGGCTTTACTTGGATACTGGGGAATCGAACCCAGGCCATCAGGCTTTGCAAGCAAGCACCTTTAACCACTGAACCATCTTCCCAGCCCTTGTATAGCAATTGTTAAATGTCGGTTGTTTTCTTGTGAATGAAAAAATGAGTGAACTACCCATCCCAGATGATGAGCAGAGGGCTTTCGTGTGTTGAGGATGCCCTGCTGGGCACCTGTGTGTGGTGAGGATACCCTGCTGGGCATCTTTGTCATCTATGCCCCATCTTTCCGGTCCCCTTGCCCCCAGGTGCAGGCACCGGGCCCTCCCCTCACCTGGTGGGCCTTCTCCAAGGGGGCTCAGTTACTTCTCTCATCTCAAGGTCAGAGGAGACAGAGATACCATATCTACACCAAACTCCACTCCAGACTTGGAATCTGTACTGTTCTGTGCTTCCGGTGAGCCAAGAAAGTACATCAGACAGCTGAAGTTCTGCCATCTACCAGCTGTGTGGCTTCAGACAAATCACTTAGCCTCTCTGTGCCCTAGTGTCCTTATCTCTAAAATAGGGATAATCATGGTTCCAATTTCATAAGGCCAATGTAAGGATTAAATGGGCCCAGACTCTGGTTCAGGCCTGATAACAGCAAGCTATATTAATACCCATATATAGTATCATTTCTGAGAGTGAAAAGTTGCTGGCCGCTTAACTGCCCATCAGTAGAAAACAGAATATTAAAATACAAGACACATTCATGCTGGTTATCACTGTAGTGATATGGTCACATCTGGTTTCTGTCATAAGAATATTCTGTAATCGGGCAGAAGAGATGGCTCCATAGTTAAGGCAGTTGCCTGCAAAGCAGAAGGACTCGAGTTCAATTCCCAAGTGCCCATGTAAAGCCAGATGCACAAGGTGGTGCACGCATCTGGAATTCATTTGCAGTGGCCAGAGGCTCTGATGTGCCCATTCTCTCCCTGTTTGCCTCTCTCTCTCTAATAAAATATTTTTAAAAGAATATTCTATAATCACACTGGTTGCAAACAGCATATGCAGGGCCCTTTCCACAGCCGATGGAGAGTGGACTTGGCCATTCACAAAGACCCAGAAATAGAGCTGATTAAATATTTTTTTGCGTGTCTGTACTTTTCTTCCCCTGTTTTCCAAATGTTCTGCAGTGAACACATAGCCCTGTTTTCAGTAAAAATAAATACCAATGACTGCTCGTTTTAAAAAAGAAGAGATCATGCCAACCCAGACAACTCCAGTAGGTTCCCACATCCTGCCACCCGCCCACCCACCCAGTCCGCTCCCTCCCAGTGGGTCCCCACCCTCAGAGAGCAAGGCCTTCTGGGGTGGGTTCCTGCTGGCAGCAGACACTCATTCTCCACCCCTGCCACACGGGGAGACCAGGATGTGGCTTCCCGGCTGTGAGCTGAAGAAGCAGGAATGGATGAGTGTGAAATGCCACCCAGGTTATTAACAAGCACCTTGTTGAGGAAGTCCCACAGTGCTTACAGCTGAGACATGCAGAGAATTGCAGGCCTTCAGTCTGCACCCTGAGGTCCCGGTGCACTGGGAAGGTCAAGCATTTTGACGTGTACCCCAAGCTCTGCTCTCTGTGCATTGCAAACATCTCAGAGGGACACACAAGTCTGGAGGCACAATTATTGCACTTCTGGGAAAGGACCAGGCCAGGAACTCACCAGTGAGTTTGCAATCTCATCGGTGACACTTGTATTCTGGTCCCAAATTATGGAGGAAAGTGTGTGGTGACTCAGTTGTCCTCTCCCTGTGGAGGTGAGGGGCAGCTGTGGGTCCCTGCAGCTGCAGGAAATGAAGGGGACAGCCTCTGAGTAGACTGCTGACCCATCAGGTGGGACCAGCACTGAGGCGGCAAAAGACCCAGGGGAAGCTCGTTGGGAAGGTCGTGTGCTGTGTGGCCTGGAACTGGGCTCTGGTTTTGTCCTTCACTCACTTTACCATGAGTGGCTTTGTGAGGTGATTTAGTAAGCTGTGGGGGTTTGAATGTGAAATGTCCCCCATGGCCTCATGTGTCTGTGATTAAGCCATCCCAGCCGGTGGAGCCTTTGGGAGGTGGAGCCTGGCTGGAGGAGGTGTGTCACTGGGGTGGAGGGACCTAGAGTTTTATCAGTCCAGCCCACCGAGTGGTCAGAGCTAGGTCACACTTACTGCTTCCTCCCAGCTGATGTGACAAGATGTGATGTCCAGCCTATGCTCTGCCATGATGAAATGTCCCCTTGAGACTGTCAGCCTGCAATAAACCCTTTCCTCCCATGAGTTGCTTCTGGTGGGGTGTTTTGTCTAAGCAATAAGAAGGTACCGACTTCATAAGTGGTAGTGCAAAGTGCCTGAGGACATGGGTTGCTGGGATGGCTTTCCCTGGAGTTCTCTGGCCTGGGGCAGTGCCCAGAAGCTCAGGTTCTGTGCTCCTTTCCCTAGAGCTCTGGGTGGTGAAATTGGCCAGATTCTGCCTGTACCTGGAAGCCCTTGCCCCTGGCATAACATGGGAGCCAGGGGGCTCAATGGCTCAGAATTCAGTCTATGGACCAGGGAGGCATGGCTGCCCCACCCCCAGGACTCTGTCTCTTTCAGAATCCTGCAGGCCCAGCTTCACAAGTCCGGGTCTCTCCACCTCCTCTCCTAGCCACAAGCCATCCTCCCCTTGCTTGCTGACCTAGCAACATGCTGTCCAGCCCAAGCCTTCTTCACACAGGAAGGACTGGAGGGCTCAGAGCTCCACCATCCGCTTCTGCAGCACTGTCTCGGGCCAATCTGATTCAGCAAAGGACAATACAGTATGCTCAGTACAGTATGAATTCCAAATAAATACACAATATCTGGAACATACTGTTACTAAACAGTGATTCATCACCTAGCCCAAATTCAAAATTTACCTGGCATCATACTTCCTACGATGTTACCCAAACCACCACTTTGAGCATACGGCGCCCTCAGAAGGCTTCCCCCTTGAGAATTCATGCAAATACTTCAGGGGCCGGTTTCTTTGAAACATAGGAGTGAAGTTCCAATAAGCTAAGGAGTACTGGGACCTCTCAGAGAAAAAGGACAGGCAGACAGGTTGCCTCGGGGCTAGTCTAGAGCCTGGAAAATGATCAGAAGATTGTGATGTGACCACTGCCCTTGGCCTTCGTGAGAGCAAGCACTCTGGAGGTGACCTGAGGCTGATCTCTAGGCATCGAGGGTGTTGCTTAGAAGTCAAGGGTAAGGAAGGTCAGGCAAACAACAGAAACACTGGTATGCAGTGTGTTTGCAACAGCAGGAGAGATGTGACAGGTGGAGGTGGAGGTGGAGGTGGAGGCCATTGGTTGGGGAGACCAGGAGGACATGTCACCGAGCAGCTGAGCAGAGCTGGTCCTGGCTTGCTATTCCAGGATCATGGAGAAAGACACACACACACACACACACACACACCTATGAGGCAGGTGGAGTGCTGTGGTGGTTTGAATGAAATATCTTCCATAGGCTCATGTGTTTTGAATACTTGGTCTCCACCTGGCAGATCCTTTGGGAGGTGGAGCCTTGCTGGAGGAGGTGTGTCACTGGGGGTGAACTCTGAGGTTTATTGGTCCAGCCCACTGGTGTTCACTAGCTCGCTCACTCTTGCTGCTGTCTCTCAGCTGCTGTGACAAGATGTCATGCCCAGCCTCTGCCCTGCCATGCTTTTCCTGCCACGATAAAGCTTCCCCTCAAAACTATAAGCTGGATAAATCCTTTCCTCCCATGAGCTACCATGGTCAAGTGTTTTATCCAGCAACAAGGTTCAGCATTGTGTATGGGCGATAGAACTGAGGTTGGGGGGTTGGAAATTCTGACATTTTAGTTGTGTCTATCAGCCACCCTAAGTCTGTTCACACTATTTCATAATATTTTTAATCACAAATTATGACGGCTCTAGGGTCCCGTGCTTTGTGTTACGGATCGTAGTCATCTACATTCTTGGGTTGCAAGCAACAGAAACAAACCTGGCCCCCATAAACCAGAGACTATTCTGGAAGAACAGGCAGGCAGAACCAGGAGAAACTTAGCACCCAGGCTTGGGCAGCTGGAGCCATCCATGGAGAGGCCTGGGGGCACCATGGGCAGGCCTGTGCTTCATCACTTCCACACCTTTAAGAAGGAGTCTGATTGGCTCGATCTTGCGGCCATCTGTGGGTGGAAACAGGATGTCTTGATTGACAGTCCCATTGACACCTGGGTGGTTGGCAGGGAAGGTCAAGGCCGATTGAGGGGTTGTAGCTGGAAGGAGGTTCAAAGCCTGGGATGGGAAAACCATAAGTGTGTGCCACCAGGGCACTGTGACCGCCTACTTTACACCTGTGGAAACCAGGGCGCAGAGAGGGGAAGCAGTTTGCCCAGGGTCCCCATCACTGACTGAAAATCAGGTTCCCGGCAGCTCTCCACCTCACGTCGGAGGGGGAAGTTGCCTTAAGCACACAAGGTTCGAGTGTTCAGTTTTGCTTAATTAAGCAGAATTCCGTGGACTTCCGCCCGCTCTGCTGGCCCACGAGCCAGATCCCATGTGGTGGCGTCACTGTTTCCTCCTTCCTGGCCAAGGTGTGAATCAGCAGCCTGTGGCTTTGGGCCACTCTGGCTTCCAGTCAGTTCCACAGATGTGGTCTATTGTCTGCCCTAGGCTAGCTCTCACCCAGAGCTGGAGAAAGGCCACATTGATGTGGGGCACAGTCCTGTACTCCGTGGGGTCACCTTACTGCATCATTGATGGACAGGACAGGACAGCGACTGTTAGATGGGGTGGTGCCGGGATGGGCAAGGCAAAGTCAGCAGCAGAAGGGCTTGACTTGAGGGGTAGCTGATGTCTCAGCTCTCACACACCTCTGACTGAAGTGGAGCACTTCCTATGATGGCTTTGTCACCTGTTGACATCCCCTGTCATTTTCCATCTGATATGATTGTTCCCTGGTCCTTAGAGATCATTTATACTCCTTACTG
This sequence comes from Zapus hudsonius, assembly GCA_004024765.1. Classification (NCBI taxonomy): domain Eukaryota; kingdom Metazoa; phylum Chordata; class Mammalia; order Rodentia; family Dipodidae; genus Zapus; species Zapus hudsonius. The sequence goes on along the minus strand of PVHP010036242.1, from coordinate 7,369 downwards.
CTTCAAAAGCATAGTGTCCTATGACCCACCAACAGTCTATAATAAAAGTCTATATATAATCCACAGTTTTGCTTTATATTTTGTTTTTATTTTATGAGCAGAAAAAAAGAGAGACAGACAGAAAAAGAGTGAGTATAGGCACGCCAGGGCCTCCTGCCACTGCATCCAAACTCCTAAAGTATGCCCCACTTTGTGCGTCTGGCTTGACGTGGGTATTGGGGAATTGAACCCAGACCAACCGGCAGGCTTTGCAAGCAAGTACGTTTGACCTCTGAGCCATCTCTCCAGCCCCACAGTTTTGCTTTTTAGTTTAATAACTGTCATTCAGCTTAATTCATTTTATTTGGAGCCCTCTATGTTTTATTGATTTTTAAATCATTTTTGAGAAGAGAGCTGTAAACTTCATGAGGTTGCCAAAATGGTCCACGGCTCTGAAAAAGACGAAGGGCCCCTGGGGGGTAGAAGTTTCAGAGGTTGAAAACCAGATGGCATGAATGGGACCTGGCTTTCTTGGGACCTGGCTCTGTGGCCTCTCGGAAGTGGCTTAGTCTCTCTGTGCCTGTTTTGCTCTTCTGAGAAATAAGGGCCCGGATGATGTCTAAGTTTGTGGCTTAGTCATGTGAAGGGTTAGCGCAGTTCCTGGTGTGCAGAAATGCTGAGTAAATGATTCCTGTGGTTACTGTCCTTCCCATCACCATCATCATTTTTCTAACTAGCAGTGCGGGTTTTCAACCAGCAGCCCCAAGTAGACACAGCCAGTCTGGATGAACCACACATCAAGAAACCTCTAAATAAACGAGCGAGTTCAATTCATTAAAGTCAAAACTAAAGCGTTGCCCCGGTGGTCAACCTGTTCAAATCTGGTCAGAAATCAGTTTCAGAATAGCCCTAATGTTTATCATAGGAACATGAATGAATGTTCTGTGGACCATTAGAATTTTTGGACCTTTAAGAATTTTTAGTCAAATAGGGAAACATTCACCTTATAATGCAAGTGAAAAAATGAGTCATGTACAGTTAGTTGGTCCTCCGTGTCCACTTTCTGCACCCATAGATTGAACCATGGATTGAAAGGATTTAGGGAGAAGAAAAGTCACCCATTACTGACATGGTATTTGCTGTTTCTACTTAAAAAGGAGCCATGTAGGCATCTATGGAGGAGAGGCATTAGCCTTGATGCTGTAGGTATTAGCATGGTTTTCCATTGGGACAGCAAAGCTGAGGCTGGGTAACTTAAAACGTAGTGAGCTGGGGATGGTTGCATCTGTACTGAACATACTCCGAATCTTTCCCCCAACAACACAGCATGTCGTATTGGGAATTTCAGTGGCTTCGGAATGGTTGTGTGTACAGGAGGGATGTACAGGATGTACACATTTTCTAGAGGAGCAGTATCTGCAGGGACCCCAGAGCCAATCTCTGGCGGACAGTGAAGGGTAATCTTCATTTCAAAACAAAATTCCTTGATAGAAAAAGGATCTAGGGGGCTGGGGGGGATGGCTCAGTGGCTAAAGGTGCCGGCTTGCAAAGCCTGCTGGCCTTGGGTTTGAATCCCCTGGACCCATGTAAAACCAGGTGCACAAAGTGGTCCGTGTCTGGAGTTCATTTGCAGTGGCAGGAGGCCCTGGCACAGCCATATTCTGTCTCTCTGTCTATCTCTCTCAACTGATAACACTTCATGTGGGAAAAGTGGCTTCCTGGCACAGCTCCGGTGGAAGCCCATTCATGCAGCCCCCCCCCCTTCATCCGGTGCAAGACCTGGTCAGTGATACGGCCATGCTCATTAAACATGAACCCATGATATTTGCTGTTTTTCCTTTAAAAGGAATCCCCAAGAGACACCGTGAAGGAAAGAAATTAGCTCAGATGCTATGGTATTAGGTTTCCATTGCTACAGCAAAATAACCAAGGTTCAGTAACTTAAAAAGAAAAAGAGTTTATTTAGCTCACAGTTGTGGAGGTCAGGCTGTGTAGCAGGGGTGAGGGGGGCACTGTGAGATTCAGCTCCTGGCATCTTACTGCCATTGTCCCCCCCCATGGCCATGCCCCCATGCCTTTCCAGCCCCCCCACTTTCATCCACCTCTTGAATGCCCTGCAGGCCCCATTGTTCTGTTTTAGGAGGTACAGGCTTCTGAGGCCCCCTGTCCCACCCTCACCCCCCCATGATCCAAGCTTCTAGGTACATTTCTGTGGTCCACAGACTCTAGTTAAGGGGTAGGGGGAGCAGGGAAACGCCATCCTTTATTGAGCACCTACTGTATGCTGGCCCGGCACTTGCAGCTCAGCTAGTTGTCACCCCATAAGGGAGCCGACGTGATCACCCCCATTTTACAGAGGAGGAATCGAGGCCAAGGTAGCATGTACCCCATATTTGCACTGCCCAGGCGGCCCCCAGTGCCCGCCCTGGAGGTATTCCTAGAAAGCCAGCCTGCAGGTTGCTTTCCCAAGCCTGGGCTGCAGTGCCAGCACCTTTGCTTGCCATTGGAAAGTTCCCATGCCGCCTGGGCCAGATGTGTGCAGAGATGTGAGTTGGCAGCCCGAGGCCTGACCAGAGCCGTGGGCCCAGGCCAGCCGTCAGTGTCTTGGGCAGGCGCCTGCCTGGCCAGCCCAGCAACAGTTCCTCCCCTGCCTCCAGGCCAAGACCCCATACAAGGGGACATGGGCTGGAGCGTGGGCAGCCCTGGACATGCGTGCACGCAAAGGCCTGTGGGTCCCTCTTCCCTGCTGTCTGGAGCTGACAGCTTTATAGTGGGAGCATGACTCCCACAGCAGGATTTGAGGTCAGTCAGGTGTGAGCTCCATCAGGTTGTATCTACCACCTCTGGGTGCTGGCTGGGATCCGTCTGGCCCTCAGTCAGCCCTCTCCAGCAGGTCAAACGATCCACTTACAGAAAAAGAAAGCAAGACCTGAGCCACAGTGACTCACAAAATCAACAGCAGCTTCAGAGCTATGGAGCCCAGATTCATAACTGGGGTTTCTAAAGCCAGGGTGTGGTGACTACTTCATTTCATTGTTTTGATATTTTTCAACTTTACTTGATACGTCCATGCTGTGAGAGTCCCTTTTAGGCCAGAGTGATAGCCTATAATCCCAGACCTTGGAAGGTGAAGGCTGGAGGATCAGGAATTTAAGGCCAACCTTTGCTACGTAGTGAGTTCAAGACCAGCCTGAAGTATGTGAAACCTTGTCTCAAAAAAAAAGTAGGGCTGGAGAGATGTCTCAGTGGTTAAAGGTGCTTGTTTGTAAAGCCTGATGGCCTGGGTTCGAGTCCCTAGTAGCTGTATAAAACCAGATGCCCAAAGTAGCATATGTGTCTAGAATTTATTTGTAGTGGCTGACGGCCCTAGTATGCCTATACTGTCTGTCTGTCTGTCTGTCTGTCTCTCTCTCTCTCTCTCTCTCTCTCTCTCTCTCTCTCTTTCAAGTAAATAAAGAAATATAAATACTTTAAAAAAGAGACTCCCTTCCTTGGTCTAGTGTCCCATGGGATCCCGTGCTGTGTAGGTCCTACTAAGGACGCCCACAAGCTTCCAATAGTCCTGTCCTCGTAAACAGCAATGGAATGAGGCTCTCCGCGGAGCTTAAGTGGCTGGTGCGGGGAGTCCTCTGTCCCTCACTGTCCACTCTCACCAGAGCAGCCCTGGATGCCTCGGCCCAATGCCTGCTTTCTTCTCGGAACAAAGCAGCCCTGTTTCCCGAAGTCCTGGCAGGAGTGCCATTCATTCTGCCATCTCCAGGGCACTGTGACTGTCCAGGCGCGGAGCCTGAGCGAGGAGGACTCCATGATCTTTGACTGGAGCTCTCTTTGGGCCTTTTGTCTCCGTCTCCACTACCCCCCTTCCTCCGCCGACATTTCCCAAAAGCCCTGTCACCAAGCGCTGGGTGGATGGTGGTTAGACAGGCTTAGCCTCTGCTGCTAGAGGCTCCCATGGGGGTGACAGCCGTGCCCACATGCCCAGTGCCCGCAGGAACCCATGCAGAGAGGGCAGCCTGGCCTCATGGGAACCCATGACTGGTGAGGCTCCCAGTGGGAGGTGAAGACCAGACAGGAGGAAATGTCAGTGAGCCGAGAAGGGGACAGTAGACCCCTCCAATACACACACCTCCCCACCTTCTGATGGTCACTGCCCTCATCATGGCCGCTCCCCAGCCTTGGAAGGGAATCTGTGAATGAATGAATGAACTGAGGGAGATGTGATGTGAGAGGCCGAGAGGCCTCCAACTTTCCCTCTGTCTTCCACCCTCCTCCCGGCTAACACAGCTGCACACAGGTGTAGCCAGAACCCTCAGCCCATGGGTGCCCTTGTGGACAAAGTCCAGTCCAGACCCAGCCCTGAATCTTTAATGACGCTGAATACCGCAGGCGCTTGTGTTTGGGCCACATCCAACCATTCACTTAATTGAAAAAAATGGGAAGAAAAAAAAAGGAAAATTGGCAGGCTGCCATTCCCAGTGTCTCGTGCCATGGCGCCTGTGCATGGTGATACCTGCTGCTGCTGCCTGAGGCCTTAGGGGACTCAAGGAGGGGCTTCAGAGGTGCCTGGGCCCTGCCCAGCTGCTTGACCCCAGGCAAGTTCATGTTTCCTCTAGTCCTGTCCTATTCTCTCCGGCAGGTAGGCGGTGAGGGTGGGGCATGTTGACCTGGCAGATGGGCAAGACCTTGTCTGGTCTGCACCCTGGCCTGCCTGTTTCTAGGTTCTGGCACTCACTCCTGGCACACAGTACTCACTCCTGGTACCCAGTACTCACTCCTGGCACCCAATCCTCCTGGCACCCAACACTGCCTCCTAGCACCCAGTACTGTCTCCTGGCACTCAGCACTCTCTCCTGGCATTCTTGGCAGTACCCCTCTCAAGAGTAAAGGGAATGTGCTTTCATTTGAAGGAGAAATCCACGTTTCTCAGCACTTCCTGAGGCAAGGTTGCTGTGGGGTGTTGGGAAATCAAAAAGGCTGGAGGCGCTGACCTACATAGGCCAGATGTTGGGCAGACAGCTGGGGAGAGCCGGCAGATTAGAACCAAATGGAACTCCGGGGTCTCCTGGAGGAGACGCATGATCATTATTAGTTCAGGCCTGGGCTTGCCAACGACCGCTGCCCACTCCCTGGCTCTCTGCCCTTTCTTTTCCTTTCTTCCCCTCCTTCTTTCTTTTCCTCCTTCCCTTTTGTCTTCCTTCCTGCTTCTTCCTTCCCTGCCCCCAGGTCCTCTCTCTCTGCCTCTTTCTTCCCTCTCCCTCTCTCCGACTCCTTCTCCGTGTCTTTTTCTTTCTTCTCTGTGCCCCCACTCTCCCAAGACTATACCAGTTCACCCTGGATTCTGCTGGCCAGGGCAGCCCACTGCCAGAGTGGGGCTCTGGAGTTCGGCCAGTCATTAATACCAGGATCTTCCAACTCAGAAACCTAGCCTGGGTGGGAGCTTGAGGGGAGATCCTCAATAGACTCCTGAATGCCCTCAGACATATTCCCCAAAGCTCCCCTCAAGAAATGGCTATATCTGGATCATCTTGTGTTATTTGTATTGACAAATTAATTGCATGTGTTTGTGAAGTATGCTATATTTTGATATTTGGTATTGCTGTGTTTATGATCACGTTGGTAATTAATTGGCATGTCCATCACTTGAAATGTTTATCAACCGAAAAGCCTTTCTCCTCACTGTTTCACAACTCATATAGTCTTATTGTTAACCATAGTCATGACAGAATAGTCCAGAACTCGGCCTGGTGTGGTGGTAAACGCCTTTGATCCCAGCACTAAGGAGGCAGAGTAGGAGTGAGTTCACAGCCAGCCTGGGGCTACAGAGTGAATGCCAGGACAACCTGGGCGAAAGAAAGAAAAGAAAAGAAAAGAAAAGGAAAGGAAGGAAGGAAGGAGGGAGGGAGGAAGAGAGGGAGGGAGGAAGGAAGGAAGGGAAAGAGGGAAGAAAGAAGAAAGAAAGAAAGAAAGGAAGGAAGGAAGGAAGGAAGGAAGGAAGGAAGGAAGGAAGGAAGGAAGGAAGGAAGGGAAGGAAAGAAGCTAGCTAATTTCATCTGTCTATAGCTTTAACCAACTCCTCCCTGACCCCCCCCCAATGCCACTTTGCCATCCCAGCCTCTGGACACCCTCACTTTCCTCTGACTGGTGCCCTCAGCAGAGTGACTTCAGCTTGCTTTGGAAAATTCCAGGCTGAGCACTGGAACAGGAACCCCAGCCCCTCAGGGTGCAGTCTTTCCTCCCTCCATCAAAAGGAGCTGAGCCAGCATTCCAGAGGGGAAAGCCCCCAGCCCCTCCTAAGGGCTTCTAGTTTACAAATCCCTTCCCCTCTCTAGCCTCCTCTCTCTCTAACTCTAGAAGAAGAGATGGCCTTCAGCAGGGATTTCACATATTAAAGTCTTGGAAACCTCTGCTGGCTGCCAAGAGCCCAGGCTGTGTCTGCAGGCTCCACTAATGGAGCCTGTGGCTCCATGGACCCAGGCTGCTAATGACACCCTTCTGAAGAGCTAAAAGTGGCACAATGCTATGGAAACCAGGGTGGACAGCCCAGGGGCCCACCCACTTGGCCTCTCTCTATAGATCTTGGAGCTTCTTGGAGGCCAGTTTTATAGCTGACCCAAGAGCTGTTCAGATTTAGTTCCCAGGGCAAGCCCAGAGGAACATAAGGAACTGGCAAGAAAATTTGATGCCCCTGAAGTAGAAGGAGTCTGAAATTACTCTACCTCATGTGTATGAAGGGGTTGATCTAGATGAAGGATGTCCAGGCTGTATCTAGCATGTATCTCACCATTTTGTCTGCGCCCGTGGCAGACATTGCCAATGGATCACAGAGCTCCACCTGGCTTCTGCTCCTTCCTCAAAGCTCTTGTAGGGAAACAGCCCCAATCCCACTGTACCCTTTCTGTAGATGTTTCCTTCAGTCACCCCGGTCATTGCAGACCATCCACCAGTATCGAAGAGCCAGGAAAGAAAAGCTGCTAAGCTCAGTGATGATGTCACCTAATTTTTATATAGCCACAAACTCCCTATACCATAAAGTTCCAATATATGAACTCACTTTGTCATTCCTGTTACTTTTAAAGGAGCACTTTAGCTGCCTACCGTAAATGAAAATCTGGGAATACTTGTCAGAAATAAAAGAAAGAAGAAATTGCATGTGTTAAATTCCTCCTGGCTAATGTGGCCTACTCGAAGATTATTGGTCCTTTCATAAAGAAAGAAGAGGTGGCTCAGCAGTTAAAGGAACTTCCTTGTGAAACCTGGCAGTGTGGTTCGATCTCCCAGTACCCACATAAAGCCAGACACACAAAGTGGTAAATGTGTCTAGAGTTTGTTTGCAGTGACAAGAGACCCTGTTGTACCTCCCCTCTCCCCTTGCAAATAAATAATTTTTTTT